>JAQIXD010001117.1:0-17444 GCA_034699985.1 Minunthozetes semirufus
AATATAATTGAAAGGATTAATAACTGTATTAACGATTAACTAAATCAAAGTGCAATAATTGAATTAAAGCATAAATGGTTGACATAAAACTTTTTTTTGTACTTTCAGTCAAAGGCATAAATTTCGGTCAAATGGGATGACATAAAGAAGAATTAACCAGTTTTACAATACTAATAATGAAGCGGCAAAAAGCGTTCTTATAATTTGTGTCATTTGTTGTAATTAAATATAAATCCAAACATTTGTATAATTTATTAGTTTTTAAATTTGAATAATTGGCTGAAAAGGCACTTATTTTATATAATTTACTAAAAGATCGCTTTTTTCACAATAATTTAAGTCATTATTTGTAATGTAATGCAATTAATCGATAATTTTGATTATTTGGTCGGACTTTAAACAAAAGAAAATACAAATTAATTGTGTATTAAATCAACGAAAGGTCAAAATTTTTGCAATTCATGTGGTCTTTACTTCAATAGTTGTCTTCAAACAAAAAATTTATTTAAAAAATGTTTTCACTTTTTCTTCTATTCATTAAACTGAGAGATATTCTGTTTTAAGTAAATATTCTGTTTATACGAACTGTCCAATTCTGTTCAATAGGAAAGGTGTGCAAACATTTTTTGAGAATAAATTGAGTTTTGAGTACAAAATATTAATCATTTGATTTGAAGCCAATGATCGGAATCTCTTTAATTTCAATACAAATTGACTCAAAATTTTTTGGTTATAATTAAAGCGCTTTTATATTGAAATTGATTTCTTTTGGAGAGTCATCAATATGTCAGCTCAGATACAACCCAAACCCCCAAATATTTTTCATTCGATAGAATTGTTTGCTTAAAATCGGAGCAAATGTTAGGATTTAGTTGTTTTGCATCTATAATGTCGTCTATAATGTAGGCTATGATTAAAATAATAGTTTCAACATAAAGAAGAAAAACCCGTTAAATAATAATTACAATAATTATAATAATATTAATTAATAATAATAACGCGTAATATCACAAATGTTTGGGTTTAATGCCATCTCACTGTCAATCACTACTCAACTCAATTCAAATCAATTAAAATCTGACTCAACTTAATCTAACCTAACATTAAAGCCGTTGTCTGTCACTCGTCTTATAATCTCGAAATATATTGTCTGAGTCAGGACTCGAGGACCTGACTTCCGAATCGTTCAAAAACATATGGCATTCCTCTCAATCATCGAAAAATATCTCTTTTCTTAAATGTTTCTCTCATTTAATAAAAACTAATAAAATGTTTTCTAAATTAATATTCTGTTTGTCTTTAAATCTTTTCATTCATTTCTAAAATAATTCATTAAATAAAATGCGAGCTTTGATTAGCTTTGAATATAAGCTAAAGATTTGATAACTTATTCATTGATTTTGTTTCTAAAACTCTAAGTTTTAAAGAAGTCTTGATTTAAACCAAAATCCCATCAAATAAAACATTTTATAGTATTTATAGTAATTGTAATTAATTAATGATTTGTTTAAACAAAACAAATGATAAAAATTTTTAGTAAATGTCTGTCGAAAAGTCTCAAACAAATTGTTTTTGTTGTGAATGTTATGGAAATTGTTTTATGAAATATATAATTAGTAATTAGTCGCCAATAATGGGAAATAATGATCACAAATGAATATAATATAATACATGCGCTCCAAAAAAGATTCTTAAAATTGATTCTTAGTTTATGGTTCAGACACTTTTGATGCAATTTTGCAGTCGAGGCAGTTATGAACAAAACATTTCAAACGCTCTTCACTTTTAGACTCAATTATTAAAAGATTTTTATTTCAATGGAATGTTTAAAATATGTTTTAAATTAATTCAAAATAAATAATATTATGTTTTATATGTCAGTCATTAAGAAAATAATTTTGTAAATAAAAGACAATAATATTATTAATAATAAATAAATTATATGTTTTTTTGAAACATTTTTTTGGTGAAGAGCGTCAACACTCTGTGCCCTATCTCTGTTCACTTTTCTCCAATTAATCGAATCGATTGTAATTTGTTTGCATAACTAAAACTCTAAGATTAGCACCGAATTAATGTTAATTATTTAATAAAACTGCAAAATTGGACCAAAATTTTAATTTAATTGAAATTTATGTCAAATTAATGAGTGTTTTGTATTTGAATGTAATCTAAGCTTAACTTCTATTTGAATAGAAGTCAATTTCAATTGATTTGATGTCATTTATACACTTTTGATGACCAATTGATGTGATGTCTAGTGATTCCATATTTTGAACATATTTTGCAGACATATATCGATGTGAAGGCAATAATAATCAGCAAATTTTATGCACTTGTCTTCCGAATCCGAATATTCATTATTCATAACAACTTTTACATCTTTTGGGTCTTTGTTTGAGTCGTTGTTTTATATGAAGTATTAAACAAGTCTTTAAGGTTTGTTGAAAACCAAATGATGGGTCAATTAATATCAATAATAATAATAATAATATTAATAATAATAATAATTAATAATAAATTTAAATATCAATAAATCAATTGAAATGTAAATCAATTGGTGTTTCACCGGTAGCTTTGCTGAAGCGTAAAGTAAATTACATAAAATAATATTATTTTGGGAACAGAACAGAGCAGAGCAGTAGTCGTCGATCGGATGCATCGATTGGTCAACACTTCCAATGTTTGAAGTCGTTGTGCGTTACGAGAGATCTTCGAAATACATACAATTCTAACAACTATTGTCTCAATCGATGGGATCGACTGCACCGCAGATTACATAACAATAAAGGATCGCATTTGTCGTACATATGGCTGAAGCATAATATCACTGCCATCGAAGCGCTCAGTCTATAGAGTGTCCCATAAATGGTCGACAAATGATTTCAATGATAGGCACTCAACACAAAAAAGCGAACAAAGAATACGATATCTGTTACCAGTGATGGCTGTCTTATTCCTGTATGTCCCAGATCTCTGCCAGGAATGGCGGCAGCTTTTTGTTCTGGACCTTCAGTGAGAAACACATCTCGGAGTTTATGTTTCCCAGAGTTCGCAGTTCTGTCAGAATAGCTAAGAGTCGCGCGAAATAACATTTTCCGGGAGGTCTGTGATTATCGACATATGCTTTGAGAGTATCGATATAAAACTCCTGAATCTTTTCAACCTTTTTTGGCTCCAAAAGAGAGGGTCGCTCTAAAGGGACAAACATTTTCTTTAGTAATTCATTTTAAATAATTAATTGTCTCATAACTGACCACTGAATATGACGATAGCTGTGAGCAGTGCGTACTCCGCGTTATCCACTTTGAGGATACACATCGATCGACAGAAGTTGAACAGAGCATCGGCTGAGTCACCAACACTAGCGCTTCGGTAGTTCTCTCGTGTGTAGGGCTGGTTATTGGCGTAGACTATTGAATCTGTTTTGATATCATACTTTCGGGAACACCTCAACATCATTACTTCACTGGAACAGGCCTTTAATGTATAATACATTAGAGATTAGCATTCGTTTGCAATTATCAATAAATGGGTTTACCTTCAGAAGTGTAATCTGGTCTTCTCTTAAGAGTGTATCAAAACCGGGTACTCTTTTTGAGAACTCCACGATTAGTTGTACCGTTAATATTGTCATTTCAGTCACGTGTTGGAACCTCTTCAGACTGTCGGCTTCGCTTTCACCCAAAGGGAAGGGCTAATCATAAAAATTAATGTGTTATAGAATGTGTTTAAGTAATGGTTAGACAATTGAAGAGACCGTAATTTTTTTGACGTCTTCTTCTGATGGTGACTCAAACTCTTCTTGGAAGTAGACTAGTTTCTTGATCATCTCGTCTTGAGGATTGGTTAATGGCTTTATTACATTACTGTTTATATTAACCGTATTTGAGGTCAAAATACTCGGCTTTTCCTCAATTTTTTCGGGACTCATCGCATCTTTAGTAGTGCTGTTGGGTTTGTCCTTATCCTTCTGCGCTCTTTTTGATTCTCTTTTGATGGCGCACTGGTACTCAGGAACCACACATTCTGGTCTCATTCCTACACTCAAACACTTCTTGAGACGACATTCCTGGCATTTCCTCCTCATATACATATCAATCTCACAACTGTTACCATATTTGCATTGATAGACAGCATTCTTAGTAATGCTTCGACGGAAAAACCCTTAAAACAAATATCAGTTATTATTTGTCAAACAATTAATTAAATATCGAATACCTTTACAGCCCTCACAAGTGAGAGCGTTGTAATGATAGCCAGAGGCCCGATCCCCGCAAACCAGACATAATTCTTCCTGCTGGCGAGGGGCCGGACCTTTCTTTTTCTTGGGATCACCAAAGCTGTCGACACTGTAACAACCATTGACGCTATTGGGAGGACTCATGTCTTCTTTGCCTAACAAAAAACAATTCTTTCAATTAATTCAATTCTAAATCAAAAATGATTTTTACATCAAATTGTTTGTCATTTTTCATATCAATTACATCATTGAGTCAATCATTGATTCAAACAAAACGTTAAAAAACACTAAAATAATTGTAAATAATCTCAGATCAGAAAACCCTCAATAAGTCTATGAATATATTTGAGGTGACATTCACTCCATTATTGGGTCGAACACTACTAACACTACTTTCGATGAATGCTTTTACTCCAATGTTATGTGAAGGGGTCTGAGGGGACCGAAATTGGGGAAACGGGCCATATCTAAAGCATAGACTTCAGACAACCTGACCTTTTTTGGTCAAAATAGTTGAATAACACTGAGTAATGTCGAGAGTCGTGACACTCTATAAAAGTTTTTGTGCCATTTATTACATTTCTATTGAGTGAATCCGAATCCGAGTCACAAACTTTTCTTTGAAAAATAAACATATTTTAATTAATAGTTATCTCTTCTAAACACAAAACTGTTTGGATTTTAAGCACATTTTTAGAAAAATTAGAGAGCAATGGATCAACATTTGGATGAAAATCATCAATTTATGCCCAGTTATTCTCAGTTATTCTCTTAAGATAGAATTTTACTTAAATTGCATAAAACATTTGCAGATTACGATAGTTTTGGGCAAAAAATAGTAACTCTCTTATCGAAGGAATGTTAGTTTGAAGAGAAAATAAACAGAGTTTAGGTTTAGTTTAGGAGGATCTCAGTTAAGAAACGAAGGCACCCCAAAGACCTGGAGGCAAAAAATACTCTCTCTATCTCTCTCTCTCGCACTCACTTTTCCCTTAAGAACACGTAATGTTATACAAGAGTCAACTGAATTGTGTATTACATAAAAGATTTGCAAATATAAGCGAAAAAGTTTTGTAAAAGTTTTGTGAAAATCACAATTTTTAATGAAAAATATATAAATAAAAAGAGAGTTCACATTAAATAATATATCATTTAATATGAAATTCTTTTATTATTTTAATAATTGTGACAATAATTGAAAAACAAATTAATGTTCACACAATTTCTTAATCAAATGATGTCTGAATAAAATATATGAAAATGTAGAGGAAAATACAAAATTACCAAATTTCATAGCGAAGGAGACGAACTTCCAATTATTTTTCAAAACTATCCACATTAGATCAGATCAGAGGAGATCCGATCGAGAGTCCAATTTAGGTCAATCGTATCAATTAAACTAAGGCTCAAATTTCTACTAAATATTTGCAAACAATTTTTATGAGATAATTGAAGCGATCGTTCAATTATGAGAACAGTTAGTAAACAGAACGGATCCCAAACACAAAATTAAGTGATTGTTTGTTTTGAAGGTAAGCGTTGGTCAATCATTTTTGAAAATAGGATATTGAGTTGTTGTGCAAAAGACTGGTCTAAGTAGTGAGTAGTCGAGACATACATCTCGTTTTGTAAATAAATATACCAATTATAAGGAGAGAGCGATTCGACCACAAAAACAAACAGCGATATTAGGCAACGATGACATTCATAAATCCCGTACTGTTCACAGAGTATGCATTCGCTAAATAGCCTTTGGCTGTGACCACAACTAATCCTACTTTAAGTTGAGATAAACAGAAAATGTGTAATCAAATGATTAGAAATTATAACTACACTTATAGACTATAAGTGTAGTTATATTTGACTTTAAAATTCAAAACAATAGAAACTGAGGCCAACACTCAATAAACCAATCGTTTTAACGAAACGCCCGAATAATTGATCAATTGTTTGACTTTAGTGTGACTTAAGTTTTCACAATGTTTTAAGTCATCAAATATTTTTGTTTTCTTCAAAATACCCATAAATACTCATAAATGCCATCAAATGAATAAATAAATCACTCGCTTCTACATTAAGACTAATTGTCAAGTTGTTGATGGAAGAGGACAGTAACTGTTACTCACTCTTTATTTAATTGAAGGATTAATTTTGTATTCAACTATATTCGGTAATACAACCTAAAGATAATGTTTGGCCAAAAATATACTCAAAAGTAATCCTCATTTAATTGAATAAAAGTATATCGATATTAAACTAATTACTAATTAGTTTTCGATAAATGATTGATTGTGGTGTTTCCTCTAACTTAAATATTATAAATGTTAGCATGCTTAATTATAGGCCACAAATGGAGAATGAGTTGGCTTTAAAAGCGTTGAATAAGCGCCGAAATAAGCTTATTTTGATAAAAACTAAACTGGACTATACTATTATAGTATAATACTAGACTATTATACTATAGAATCTATAGTATAGATGGTGAGCTGTCTCATAGAATGTTGAGCAATGCATGTAATGCGCGGACAATTCAACGAAGCAGTGTTTGGTCGATGTCCTAATTCAAGGGCAACATTTCATTGGCTTTAATACAATATAATTGGCATTCAATCGACATTTTAGTTCAATTGATTACGACATCAGTTAATACGAGTTATATAACTAATATTGAGTTACATTTAAACTTAATTCTCTATTAATCTGTTTATTATTGATAAATGTCTGAAATGAAAAAATAGACCTCAAATTCACTGTTATATTGGTTGAGAAGTATAGGCATTAACAATGTTAATAATGTTAACATGGTGAATAATCATTTAAAAGAGCATTTATTAGCTAACATATTGTAAAAGTAGAAATTATTAATACTATAGTAGTTGTAGTGAATATGAGATCGATATCAAAGTGTATTAACCGATAAATCTAATGACATTCACATTCAGTCTTTCAAAAGAATGCATTATATGAGAAATAAAAACATCTAATAATCAATATTTTATAGCAGACGTTGTTATGACTGCATCTCTCTATTGAAACAAAAAACAAACCGATTCTAACTTTAGCTTTAAGTTTAATAACTACATAACTATATAGTTATTTATATATAATTAAAATATTAATACATTAACCATAGAGTAGAGTACAATCACATCGCAAATGTTTTTTCAATGAATTTGAAGGCAATTATGCAATTGTTAGCAAAATAAGGCTCAGATACGGACACAGACTGACAAAACTAAAATACATAATCCAAAGTTCAATCAAAATTATTGATAAAAACGATTCTATTATGAGATTATTTTATTGAATTTATTTTTCACAGAAAATCATAAATTTTCCGAAGAAATGCACTAAATGTGAGTGAGTTGTGATGTGCGCGCAGTTTATCATAAATTAGTCTACAATTTAAATAAACATAGAGTGCACTAAACTTTCGCATTTTGTCGATCAGAATAACATTGCAGTCAATGTTAGTGGAACTCAAAGATAATATAAGTTTTGAAAACTGCAGACAGGGTTTAGATTTAATCACAACTTCAGAAAAGACAATACACACCATTATAAGAGTATTGTTTATTAACTTATTATAAAAGACTTTTCGTGTCTTCAGTCTCGTAATTGAAGACATTATTAGAGTTAAAGTTAATTAAAATTTGATAAACTCTTCATCAAAGGTTAGAATTTGATAGTTAACTACAGTTATATTATTGACTAAAGAATATATAGTTAGTTATGAATCGAAAAATTCTAGTTTTCATAAAAACAATTAGAAATGAGTTCAAAACAAATGAAAACCGAAACATAGGATTTGTTTTTGGGGCCAAATCCTAATCTAAATTAAGAGTTATCTCAAACTGAATTAATCATTACTTTAATGGATCTCAAAAGTAATAATAAGAAAAAGTAAAGCAATAAATTTCAATATCAAGGTTTGAATAACTTGTATTCAATTTTTAGGTTAACTCAAAATTAAACTACTTTTGAGTAACAATTTTTGTGATCCACTTCACAAATGCTGTAGAATTGCGGCCAAACCTCACAATTAAAGCAGTATTTAGTGAACAGCATTTCAAAAACAATTAGACTAAACGTTATTCCAAATATTCAATGAATATATAAATCAAACTATTATTTGACCAAAATTTTTAAACTCAAAAATAGAGACAAAAATTAAAAACTAATAATAAATGTCTAAAAAACATTAGGTTTTCAAATGAAGACCAGATATTCATAGAGGAGACTACTGTTAAAAGGTTTATACGTGCCTTTCATTTGATTAAAATACAAAATAATGTCTAATAGAGAGCCAAATGATGGCTACAATTACCGACTCTAACACGAAATGATTAAATAATTTTTCGATTCGTTTGATTTGCTTCCAGTTTTAGAGATGTATTGAATTACTTGAGTCTAATATTACAGCGAAAAGAGACTCAAAATAATGATTACCTGAAGAATGAGAAGTAGAACTCTCATGAATATCCAAATCCCAGAAATCGAGATCTACTTCACCGATTTCAGATGACGCCAAACTTGGAACGGGACTTATTCCGGTTCCGTTTTGGCTCGAAGACACTTCGGGAGAACTTTCAGAGAGTCCGGTCACAGAGACAATAGCCGAAGAACCAGAGGCAGCGGCCGCTTGTAATGCAGCGCGTTTTCGAGCAATTGGTTGGAGGCCACTCGCGGAGGGGCGCGAAGATTCAGCCGGCTCTTTCTTAATCTTGGGAACAGAGCACGGACCCAAACGCATATTATCTTCATTTAGAAAATCATCGGGAAATGTGGCCCTCGCTTTCTTATAGCCTGACTCATTACTACTGGAGGAGCTACCACTGGGTCCATCCAGAAACTCTTCGACTGCCTTATCGGCGCGGGTGTGGCTCAGCCACAAAAGTACTAATGGATCCAGTTTTGATCGATTTCTTTAATTATTGATTTGAAGTTAAGTTTGGACGGAATCACAGCTCGGACTCAATTATAAGCCGACAAAATGTTACACAAAAATCATTGATCATTGAATCCAACGAAAGTCAAACAGAATTTTCAAAATCAATGAATACCACCAAAAGATTCGATGGATTAAGAAGTTATTTGAATTTAACTGTTTATGGATTTCTATAAGAGTTGGCGAAGTAGTGACTCTTCCCTATGCACTTGCAATCAGATGACTCGCAGTTTATTTTTTGATATTCATAGAGTAGTTGAAACTCAAATGACTTATTGAAAAATATAGCGAAACACTCTTTGTTTGGCTTTTAGTCAAAGATCACAACAAACGACAGTTCGGACGAAGAAGATTATCACTTATTATTGAATTTGTGGACACAATTAAAGCATTGATATTTGATATCAAATATTAATTACAACAAAAAGGATATTATTAGACATTAGTCTGAATAAAATCAAAGAAAATTATTATAACTTTTTGTTGAATTACAGACAAAATAGTTATTAATAATTATTAAAAATCATTTGTCGATAGAATCTATAAATTGGTTTATGAGTTGAGCGCAAAGTGCATCAAATGAGCCTAAATTGAAACGAGGTTTGTGTGCATCCCTCAGAGCGAGCACTGGCAGGTTTCGAACTGTGTTGAAGCTATCGTCACCAAAACTAATGCACTTTTAGGCTGTGCGCTGGCTCTCACTCTATTCGTTCCATTCCCCCTATTTTCTCCAGGTCTCTGATCTCAATCACGTGATCGTCATAATCAAGTGCTGCAATAATGTAGTTGCAGGTGCATTTACCTATGGTAGCGCCCCATTCCCTCTCCCCTTTACCCCTATAGTGTATGTAATGGTTATTTTTTAATCATAACGTAATGAATATATTCTTAAGGGGGTATAAAAGTCATGAGTGTAGTGGGCCTGCAGTCAAACAGGTTTGTCTACTTGTGCTCAATCGAGTTATGAAGCAATAGATATATATTATAATAAGTTTTAGTTTGAGTTTGAGTTTGATGGCAGTGAATCGCAAACCGTATCCTTTATTCTTCACTCGTTTAAAGCCTTAAAACCGGTTCCATTTCAAGTGCTTTGCCCTTTATTTAGAAATTACTCAACTGTTGGCTAACTTATCCTTTTCTTACATCAAACAGTGAAACAGTTCCCCCACTCCCTCCCAGTCTCTACTTTTGGCTTTGATATCAACATTGATTCTGTCTTTGTTTTTATTCAAACATTCTTTTCAACCTATGACTCGAGTATAGCGCCGCTCAGGTTATCAACTATTACACAATTTGGCAGCACAGGCATCAACTAGTCTTACTAGACTTCATCATTTTCTAATAGCCATTAAGATAAGGGCGTCAGACTCACTGGTAATAACTTTCAGTTTTATACTGGTCGGGTAGGGTATGGGTATGGTATGGTCTGTATGGAAATCAATACAAATTGTCGATTCACTATTGACTGCATTTTTTTGGCAAAACTATATCTTTTGGTTTAAATAGAATTAAAACAAATCTTTTGCTTATTTTCTGTAACTAAAAGTCTTCAGACTCTGAGGGATTAGATTTGTTGGCGAACGTCAAATGCCTTTTCTTTTTGTTGTCTCACATCAGAGGGCGATGCACTTTGAGGATCAGCTATAATAGCTATTCCTCAATTCACTACTATTGCTGTAACAGCTCTTCCAATGTTTTCCACAAGAAATCAGTTAAAACATTAAATTCTGAGCCATAAAACGGATCGATTCCAATGATTATTAGTTTATATCAAATAAATTAGATATAAATATCATATGATTTTGATATTTATGACAAATATGAAGAGTGAGGGTCGGTTTGTGACCGATAATAAAATATATGGTTTATATCAATAGAGCTATCAATTTATGGTTAACTAAAAAAATATTGTATTCAGTGTTCTATAGATAGAAAGCAATGAAAGACATTCTCTTCATTATATGAATATAGAATTAGTCTATTACTGTCTATACACGTATACATGTATACTATATATTGTCTATTATAGTATATTACTGTCTACAGTCTATATGCGATATAAGTTACTATTACTGTCTCTTTTGGTAGAATTCAAAGCTATTAAAAGTGGCAAATATTTTGACGAATCGCAAGGTTTTTAGTTTTTGTTATACAAATGATTGACAAAAGAATGAAAACCTTTTCTATGAAATCTTCGCTTCAGAGACGTCTCTGTTTATGAATAGTGTGTAATATTTTGTGAGTAAGACATATAAGACCTCAACATTGAAAGCATTTTTTAATGGCTTTTGTGGCAGAACCTGAACTAGAAATTAGAGAATTGAGAGAAAGAGTATAGAAATTAAAAACTATATTCACTCCACTGATCACAGCTTTGAATGAAAGGTGAAAAAAAAGTAGATTTGTTTCTTCAGTTGAGTGCCTGCAGCACAAGTGAGACCTGCATTTCGGACAAGTGGTTCTCTGGTCACGAGACCGGTTTCGCTGCCATTTAGTTCACATCGACTCGACATACGCCGGTCTGTCCTGGTTTAGTTGCCCACTTTTGGCACTACTTTTAATCTTTTTATGCCTTTCTTTGCGATCGACTTTGCGTTACATTCGATGATAGCCTAAGACTGGTATAAGATATCTGAATGTGTCCTCAATTGTAAACCACATTCAGTCCTATTATTTAATTAATAATTAAACGCTTTGATGATAACGTCCGTCAAAATTGGCTTCAGTTTAGACAATAACTTATTATTTAAATAACACTCAAATCATTGATTCAATTTCAAGGCTCACAATCAATAAATACAATCAATTGATTTCAATAAATAAATAAAATGTTTAATCAAAATAAATAAGACTTCACTTTGAATATTGAAATTCTAGAGACTATCGCTTCAATCGATTACAATAATTCCAGATATCATATATATCTCATATAATATATAATTACTGTAGTTC
This sequence comes from Minunthozetes semirufus, assembly GCA_034699985.1. NCBI lineage: Eukaryota > Metazoa > Arthropoda > Arachnida > Sarcoptiformes > Punctoribatidae > Minunthozetes > Minunthozetes semirufus. The sequence continues at coordinate 12,144 of JAQIXD010001117.1, forward strand.
TGGTACTAAATTAATGGTAGGTATTTAGGTATATTAGGTTTCATAGAAGCTCCGGGTGCTAACAAATTTAAAGTCGAAATAATACTATAGAATCTATAGTATAGATGAAATCGAAAAGTGTTCAAATAGTAGTCATAATCGAAACACTTTTGTATTATTGAGAAAAAAAACACAAAAAAGATTTTTAGTCGAAATTGTCTTAAAGATTGAAAAACTCGAACTCGAAGTTGAATTATAGGCCAAAAAATCATTTGTGACGACATTTAAAACAGAGATATACAGGTTCTCAATGTTTGACATACAATTGTAACCAAGAATTCAAAATATCACTCACTATGGAATACTAAGGGTAAGTATGGCATAAACCCATATTAGTCTAACTGTAGATTTAGACAAAACAGATATCATTTCTAAATTTCTAAAAACCATTCAAACATTCATTTCTGGCAACAAATCAAACGATAATTATTCAAATAAATAACTTTAATATCAATTGTTTTCAAATAAAACATTTTCATCAAAAAACTTGATTATCCCTTAACTCGAAAATCATTTCAATTATTAGTATTTCCAATAAAATGTGCGAATTATACCACATATACGTAGAGATATAGCAAGATTATGTGCCTAAAATGAATGACTATCTAAATTAGATAAAATACTGTGACTATTATTTGACAAATTTGAGAATATTATATCTTATATCTCAATACATAATATATGGATCCAATCTGTAGAACATTTTATAAGAAAATTATGCAAATATGACGACTAATCAGAAATGTGGCGCTAAGATTGAATCTCCAGATTAAGAGAGGAATCATTTTTTATAAATATTTAAAATAAGTAACGAATGTCATAACGAATGTCATAACGAATAAAATAAATGCATTCATTTTTATAGACAACAATTAAGTGTTAATTATTTTAAAATCAATTTTTGATGGAATCAATCAAATGACAGAACTTAAGGTTAAATAAAAATAATAATGACTTACCGTTTGGACTGAATGAGTCATAACTGGAAGAATTTGGCGAAAGGCCGTTGTGTCCAATATTAGGCAGTGAGTGTCCATTTAGTAGAGGCGGCGGTGATAATGAACCGATTGAAAGTTGTCCGGGAGAGGGAGGAATAATACTCCATGGATTTGATTCGTCAATTCTCTGCCTTTTATTCATAGCTCCCGAAGTTGTGGCCGAAGTGTCTCCCGAACCCATATTATGGTTCTTTCCATAGGAGTCAAATGTGGGAGAATTGAGGCATGGATTGGGTAATCGGGGTTCAACTTTGACAATACTGGGCAGGTTTGGTGACAATGAGCCGGGAGATGACCGATGAATCGAATGGTGCATTGAATGGCTCATTCCGTTTGTGTTACGGGGCGTCTGTGGGATCATCATTGGCTTCATTGCAAAGTTTAGAGCAGACAAATGATGGGAATGATGAACACCCAAACCATTTATAGTCTCTTTGGCCACACTTTCCATCATAAGGGAGCAGACATTGTCTTCAAAATTTGAAGTTTTTGTCAAATTTGTCACAAAACTAATCACTTGTTGTTATATTCTGTGCTTTATTTGAATTAACTTTTATTTTCTTGAATTTTATTTACACTTTATTTTGATATCAAAGACTCGACTCTTTGTGTCTGATTGTTGTAATCGATGAAAACCTGTAATAATATTGAATGACATAACAATTAATGCAAATGTGGTTAAAATGGTTCCAATTCTTTATTCTGTGTTGAGTTTGAATAAAGAAATTCTTTTGTTTAGAAATTCAACACTAAAATAGACTAAAACTGAATCAATAGAAGAAAGATAGAGAAGAACAGAGAAGAGCTCATCAACAGAGAGATAATTAATTAACTCAATAATGAACTGAAAATAATTCTAATGTATTGTCATTGAAATGCAATTACTTTTGAAGGCTTTATAGAAGAAAATACATTCTATTAATGAAATGTTTATAATTAATGTCAATAATTGGTGTAAATCTATGGATATATCGTTGCGATCGAGAGTTCGAGACTCGAGTACTCGATATAGAGTTTGAATTAATTTTTATTAGATTTAATGTCAGTGTAAGTGTACTAATGTACTGATGTAGAGATCAGACTTTAATTGAAGGCCAACGCACTGCCGATCGAGTGGTTCTGTGGCACAATCGCACAGACGGCCATCACTGCACACCACTCCAACTCTCAATACAAGTAAAGCCGCGTCACCTCTACTTCAATATTGAAAGTCTAGTGATATGTTTCGTCAGAGTGTCTGACGTCAGAAATAAATTTATATTTTGTTTCAATTATTTAAATAAAATTCAATAAACAAAATAAAACTTTTCTTTTTATAGAAAACATTTAACAACTTTTAATACTATTCAATGCCTCAAAATTAATAAATTATTTGATCCAAGGAATAGATCAACAAAATAATCATTAATCCCAAACCCATTAAATTAAATTACATTCCAATCAAAATAAGTTCAATTTTTAATTAAAGGACAGAAGAATTAGTAAAGATAAGAGTCGACAGGTTGGGACTCCCAATTTGGAAGAGTAGTGTTGGGCAGTCACTGTCTAACTCTTACATTATTCTCACTTTTAACGCTAAAATTTGTAGATTACTCGTCGAGTAAATAAGTTTGTCTGCATTTAGAGATTAAATTAGATTAACTCATTTGAATGGACACAGACTAAGCACTAAGTATTTGTTCTGTAAATTAAAGTTCATTTTATATTTAAATATTTGTGATTCGCCTCTAATATTGTCTAAAATTATTACTATTCTGAGCGGATATTCTCTTGCGATTAGTTAAGAGATTATTCGATATATTAATAGTAATATATTTATTTGTTTGTCTATCAAATACATTAAATTATTTGTAAAGTATATGACATTTAGGGTGTAGTCAAGTATCAGAGGACTGGCATATCACTGTTATGTCGAATAATAATAATCACATCTCTGATCGAATCTCATATCCCTTTCCTCTAATTCACTGAAAATTTTATCGCAAAACATATTAGTATTGGAATAGAAGAACGACCTCATCATCACAACCATCACAAACAAAATCTAATAATTTTTTAAAACATAAGACTTTTGTGAAAATCATTGCCTCAGAGAAGTATTTCTTTATAATTTGGAATAAATAGTGAAATCTCTATTAAAAAGAATATTGAATTTAGAATTAAATTAATTAAATGTTTTCACAAAAATAATTTACATAACTATCAGTCCATATATTAAATGGACTTTATTTCAACGAATAATAAATATTAGGAAAAAAAAAAAGAGAAAAGTTGAGCTGAAAATGAAGTAAAATTATGACTTCAACAGTAGTTCTATCATTTTGTTCTGAAAATAAGTAAAAATCTATTTATAAATGCCTTAAATAACGAGAAAATGAAGAATAAATTTAATTAAAATGAGTTCAAAGGCGTAAGAAAAATAAATTTTCAAACAATCATTTGATTGAATTCAAGGATAGCTAATATTCATTAATAAATATTCAGCGGAAATATGACTAAATATATTGAATAATTCAATATAGAGATGAAATAACATAGAAAAGAGCTTTAAAAAGAGTTTGCTCATTATCTTTCTTATGGAATAACTAATTCGATTGAATGCCATTTTTTTTATTAATATATTCTTGAGTTTAGTCAACAATTTTTGATTACAAATCAAAGTATATTTAATATACTTAATTGGGACGACTGATTGATAGTCGAAGCTTTTCATTTAAAGGAATGCCATGAATGCAATAATCAATTATATGTTAGGAACGGTAATATACAAAAGACAGGTCGTCTCTGATTCCTCTCCATTTTAATTAAAGTGTATTTTAAATTAAATGCTAAACATTTCAAATGCATTTCAATGCCATTACTCAACAAAAATGTCATAAAATGTAAGAACACAACCAATAAAAGAGAGGATTCGTCTGTTTGTGTAAAAAAATGTTAAAATTGAAGCAATGGCTTTAGTGTGCAATGGCTGTGCTCTGATGTGCTGTTCTATGCAATGGGATGTGTTGCAAGTGTTGTGCAAAGTATGGTTTGGGGCACTTTCTAAAAAGTAAGAGCTTTGAAAAATGCAATCCATGTATTGTATTGTATTTTTTATGGTGAGCTACAACTGGCACACGGAAATCGTCACTATGTAAGAGCAGGTCTGGTAGTGGAGCAGCTACCATATCATGGCATAGAACTGCATAGAACTGCAGCAGCAGTTGCACAGCCATTGTATGATTGGGCGACCAGTTGGAGCGTTTCATTCATGGTCATCAAGTTTGAGGGTCAACTAGTTATGAGCCGGTTTGTAATGATGCGAGTTTTTATGCAATACTACTTTCTTACCAGTGCTGTCAGTCTTACCTTTTCTAACATTAGAAGTCACTTTCACCTAAACCTCACAATGCGTTTGAATGTTAAAAAACAGTGTTAGCCTTGAAAGGGGCACAACTGCCTCACTATTATCCAGTTTTACAAGAATTGAAAAGTTGTTTTCACAAAATAACTAATAAAGAAGACACGAAACCATGCATTCCATTAACACAACCAAAGAGTTTGAATTACTTTATAACTTATATTAATTTTATTTATATATTAAACAAAAATCAAATCAAAATCTATTTAGAATTCAATACTTAAATAATGAGTATATTTGCGAACAACAGGTGTAATGCAAATAATATATGCCATTAGATATTGGAATAAATTCTTATCCAACTGTTATCGGTCACCAGAGTTAGGTCATAGCCTTGAACATCTGATCCACAACTATAGATTATTTTTTCCAAAAGAGCTATACATTGATTACAGGCCTTAATATATTAAAGAGCAAAATAAGAGATTATTTTATATATACTTTTGATATGATATGAAATGAGTATATTATTTGGATATTTCATAAAAAACAGTCTCTCGAGTCCTTCACTTGTTGTCGGCGACTGAGAGCACAGAACAGTCATTCAGTGATAAATTTTTTAGTTAATTGATAACAATGTTTGCAATATATAGATATACAGAGATACCCCTCTAAATGCATTGAATTTGGACCAATAAAATTGTCTTATGCAATTAAAAGTTATGCAATTAGCGAGATGAGAAAAATGTTTATTCAAAAAAGTCACTGATTTTTGGTCTGTTTTCGTAAATTACACTAGATTTCTCAATAATTTGATTGATTTGGCTCAATTGACTTACTGATTGAGAATAACTATTGAATTGCCTTTCAAAAAAAATAAATAAATAACTTATCGCGGAAATTCACATTTTTCTTGAATAAATC
>JAQIXD010001118.1:0-17438 GCA_034699985.1 Minunthozetes semirufus
TTGAAAATACTGCAGTTAGCAGTCAAACAAAAGTTGTGTTTTACTTTAAAATTGTGAAAACTACAGTTTTTGAAAATTATTATTAAATAACTGTTTATTTGATTTAAGCCTTAATTTAGTGGAAAAACTCATTTCGTAAACAAAAAGAAATTCAAATTGAATTTAAAAATCAGTGTTTTTTGTGTCAAATATTAACCCAAAATAGTTATGATATGATTATTCTGTGGCTATATTTGTATCAATTGCGGGACCAATCGGTTGGCGCTGACCAGAGAGAGACGGGTAAAGAGTTTGTGGCGATTCTGTTTTTGGCCATTTTAGTCAGCGCCCACTCCAACCGTCCATTATCTGAGTTTAAATATCACAATAGCGGCGATCAGGAAGAATGCGATCCAGAATCCGGTGACGAGGAATCCGTTGAGGACCGCCTGCGAGGTTAGGTCGAAGCCTCGGATTAGTACGTGTCTGTACGCCTCCATCGGTATTGTCTGTGGCATCAAATAACTTATGTATCGCAGGAGAGGTATCATTGTGTCCACCGGCCAGAAGATACCAGTTATGAAACAGAACATCAATTGAGAGCCGGCGCCCAGTATTAAGGCAAACATTTCGTGCGTACAGATCGCAGACAGCATAAGTCCGTAACACATACCTGTCCACAAAAAAAGGGAAAATTTTGAAAAATTCGAAACATTTTATGCTTTCATTACAAGTGACGGCTCTTTTTCAGTGAATAACAGGACATTAGTCAATACCTGTCCTCTGATTCCATAAAATATCGATTCATTCAGTGATTTGTTAATGAAATGTCGTTTTTGTTTGAAAAATGATTTTATCGTTAATTCTGATCAATAGGTAAAGGGTTGCCATCAAAATGATTGATGACATTAGTGTCCAATATATTGATTACGACATAAATTCTAAAAAATGACATTTAAATCGATGGCTTTATCACCGGATCATTGCATTTAGGTTTATTCTTGGCTAAAATTGTGCTCATATTTGTACCCCTATCATGATTTTTGATGGCTGTGCTCGGACTCAATCAATTGAATTTCTGTCAATCATTTTAAAATCATTTATTTGAGTCAAATATTTTGTTTGTTTGTGAGGTTTGGTCTCTCTTTTGAATCAATTCTTTATCTCTGACCTGATTTCCGATTCAAATCTTAACTTATCTATCAATTAATCGATGGCTAGGATTCGGAATTAAATTTTTTCGCTTCGAAAAAGGTTCCAATATTTGATAGGAAGATCACCTTTAGTTATAAATTGCTGGTGTCTGGCACACCATAATGTGTTTACTCAGTGAAGGTTATGTCTGAGCCCTAATTTGGTGACAGACTTGAACTGAAATGTACTAAAAATTCCAAAAAACTGTTTGTCCTTAACTATGGTTTTGTGTATTTAACAGATCATATAATCGTTAGAATTACAGCAAAACAATCGGAGAATGAGTTCAACAGTTATTCAGCGATTGTTTTCTGATTATCATTATTGACCTCAAGTCTGATCAGTGATGACTACAAACAAAATATTCTTCGCCTTTAAATCCATATAAAACTTGTATTTTGTTTGAAATCCGGAATAAAAAAGCACTAAAACTGAGTAATAATTTGGAAACAAATTAAATGAAAAATAATTAAAACAATTGTTTCCTCTGAAGGGATAAGACCTGAACTTTAATTATGTTTTTTTCGTTCGTTCTGTTGATTAACGATTCGTTTGGGAACTACTGGGGTGTGACTCAAGTCGTAATCAGTGTGTGTTCTAGCAATTCATGTTTTTTCATAATTAATTTAAGTAAGCAAAGAGTTATTGACCATAAAATTAATTGTAGTTCAATGATAGTGACGGCACAGGCCTGCGATCATTATATGGATTCTTTGGTACTTTAATTCCATAAAGAATTCATTAGAATCCCTGAAGAAACCCATTATTATCCAATTATCTAACAAAACAACTCATCAAAAAGTCTTCAAATTCAAGCAGAGGATATTGAATTTGAATTTACTAATCAAGACGTGAATCTTCTTTGCGTTTAACTAAGATTATTTAGAAATTAAAATAATCGGATTAAAGACAGGACTCTAACATTATTAGACTAATTCTGTGAGAGTGATATTGTCTGAAAGGGTAGAGCCGTCTCTGTGTGTTGTGCTGTTGACACTTACCGGCTATGCCTTGAAGGAACATCATAGTGACAGCCAAGATGTAAGAGCCATTCATAGGAAAGTCGAATATCCAAAAACCCATGACAGCTGTCAAAGCGATTTGTATTATCAACAGAAGAGTGACGTTAATTATTTGCGATACAATAAACTCAGTCGATGTCACACCAGAGATCATTGAACGCTCCAAAGTGCCTAAAGAGCAAAAGGACAGACATATGAGAATTGGCCAATCAATTGGCGAAACCAATCGAGTCATGCAATCGTTGCGATGATTCTCAAGAAGTTAATCAATTGAGCAAAAAGTCTGATCCCTTGTGTTAGACATAAATAAAAACAATTTTTATATACATTTTTCTTCTTTGAGTCAAATCTTAACGAAATGTCAGCAAAATTTTTGCGGAAGTTTTCTCTCAAATTCAAATACAGTATAGTCTGGGCTCTGACTTAACTCAAGATAAGAGATCCTTAGACATGAATTCCTGTCTAAAACATCAGTAGATATACCGAATAAATGTCAGTACAGTATGTATTTGTTAGATATTCGGCAATTCGTTTGATCTAAAAATTTGTGCTTAAATTTTAAAAATTCAATTAAAAGTGCTCAGGTAGTTGCACAGAATTGAAAACTGAAAATTCAATTTGACTGATAGATTGAAAAATTAACTTTAATTAGTGGTGACTCTGTTGAGGGCTAATTTGTCAAATAAATAACTGAACCATTAATATCTTAATTGAAAATAGATGTATAATGTAGATGGATAATATTATACCTGATATTATAGCTCTGATCTAATGATGAAAATATTTCAATTGCTTTGAGAGACGAATGATTGAAGGATTGATTGAATTTCAATTACATAACATTTGAATTGAAGGACAAAATATACATAATATTCAACATTTATATACAGAATATGAGGAAAGTCTTCCGAATTGAATACATAATTGGAATTCAATACATTAATGATTTGTCAATCGCTTTAATATTGATATTCAAGACATAACATTTCATTCAAAAACAACAAGATCTATCAGTGCAAAATTGAACATGGCAAATATAACCTGAGAATAAGGCTCACATTTCTAATTAAAAACATTAGCCCCGTTTCAATCAAATCAATATAATTTGATTCAATTAATTATTGCATAAAATTGATACCAGAGTTACAAATGAAATTTGAAATAGAAATCCAGTCTTGATATCAATATCCTATGAACTATCAGTTGATTTAGTTAATCTTTTTTGAATCAGTTTAAAATAAAAGCTATTTTTCTATCAAAAGAAAACATTAAATAAAAACGAGAGAAAACTTTAAAAATAATTTTTAAGGAAAAGAAATTTCTTTTGAAAATATGTTTTCCATTCAATTGAAAGATACAATTAGTCTGTAATTAATCGATTGATTATTCAGGAAATACTCGATTAAGGCCAGACATTAATGTCGTAAGCCTTGCAAAAGATGTCTTTTCTCTGTCACAGCAATTGTCGGACAATTAAAAGTCGATAAAAATTGTTTGACTTATAAAACGAAAAATAAGAATCAATTAATAGACTCTATTAACCCATTAGTGGTCATAAACACCTCTTAAACGATAATAATGAGGGTTAACTCAATTGTTTGTTCCGATCGATTGATTATAAATAATTAGATTTGGTTTTGAAAACAAGAATAAGAGGAATACCTTCTCTTCTCTCGGAGAGGAACGCCATACTAGTGATAGACATAGTGGCGAAGAAGACGATGAAAATCATAAGTCCCGGTCCGACGAACTCAATCATATCGGCCTTCTCTGATCCATAGATGGGTTTCTCAAACTTGACGGGTAACTTAAAACGAGCAAGGTCCTCTCCAAAGGTGTAGGCAACAGTTTCGGCAAACTTGAAGATAGCGCCGAACACTTCCCTCCGAATGATATTCACGTGAAGAGCATTAGATCCGTCGTAATAGATCTTAATAGTGGAGTCATCGACAGTTGTGTTGTCGATGGACTCGCCGTTGCGGTAGAGGTTCCGGAGAGCCATCGAAAAGTTCTTCGATATAATTAGCGCCGAATACGTGTCCGCATTTCGCACAGAATTGATAGCCGATTCCGGAGTGTTGTAGTACTTCAACGCAATAAAGTTATTGTCGATTGACTGAAGAAATATTTGACTTAATATCGGAGGATATTCTTGATTATTGACAGCCAATTGGACGGCCGTCGGGTCGCGACCCATGCATAGAGCAAACAGAGCCACTTCGAGGGCTGGCAATAGCATAGTGATGATGAGCTCTGGTATTCGCCTGAATAGTCTGAGTCGGTTTTTATTGCACAGAACGCCGATCCGGTCAATGGATCGGACCTTGTTTTTGGTCCTAAAGTTAATCAATTCGTTGTTGTTGTTGCGGGTGTAGTGGTTTATCTCGAGCTCGGGTTCAATTTGTGTGTAAACCTCTTTGCTTTTATTGCTATAATATTCGTGTCTCTGAGGAAATGGCAATTCTTTGGAGTCGACCACAATGTTTGCCGTCCCGTTGCAGACGAGGGGTTCGTTCAAAAGGATTTCTAACTTTGTTTGCGATTCAATGCAATTGTCTGTCACTACTGTTTCGGGGAATCTGTTCAGACCTGAGCTCTGTTTTACGCACTCATCCTTTCGGGACAGCATTAGAAACAGTTTTTCCATACTATTGACGCGATAGTGATCTATTAAACTGTTGGGGTTTCCTTCCGCCAGTATATGACCTGATCTCATGAAGCCCACCATATCGGCAGAGCCGGCCTCTTCGATGTAATGGGTCGTCACAATTACCTAATTATAGGAACGGAATAGATTTATGAAATATATTTCATAACTGTATTAATGCCAATCACTATCACAGGGTTGGGCAGAATAGGACGCATTACAAACGCATTGTGCAATCAATTAATTGACCTTTCTAAATTTTTCCATTAATTCTATTTAAGTCTGAGCTCTTATTCCGGGCCCTAATCAGGAAAGTTGCGAAATCTAAGGGAAATGTGTTTACAAGAAAGTGCGATGAATTACAAGACAGCCTACTATTTTGATAACCAGTTTTTCCCAAAATATGGAAAAAATATTACTATTTTTTGTTTTGCAAAATGTTTTTCAAAGCTTTCAATAGATATATAAATCTATAAATCAATATATTTTTTTAGAAAAATAAATTATTGACTGACTTTTGATAAATAGTTAATAATTGTTTCATAATTTCTTTATGGACTCAATATATGACTCAATAATCGTATATTAATTAATAAATAGTTTAAGTTTTAATCGGTTTTCCTCGAACTTTGTGATAAACCGGCGGATGATTAGACTATTTGTTGGACTATAACCAGAAGTTTTTCCTTACACTTTGAGTTTGGGTCAAAATTTATGATTTATGCGATTCAGTAATAAAACAACTATCTATTGATTAGAAGAGTGATCCATCAAAATTCAAATTTCTTGGTTTGTCATCTGAATAGCTTTTATTCAACTAATAAACAAACGATATGTCGAAACTTCGACCAACTCTGGGCTCAAATGTCGAGCCCTTATCTCGAATCATATGAAAGACGAGAACATAAAGAAAAGTCTTTGAATTGTTCAAAGATATGATTCGAGTGCATAGAAACAGATTCTTGGTATCAATTCATGTGTTTTATAAACATTTGCCGATAAGGGATCAGTTCTTAAGAACGTGTGACGAATACATCGACTGGTTATCTATTGGACTACAAATGAGGGCCATTAGTGTCAACTGAAGAGATGTTTATAACTATCGATAACTTTATTAAAGGAGTTTCACTTCAAACGGCACTTAACTCATAGGGAAGTCAACGCTTGGAAAACATAATTTTATTCATAACTAATGATTAACTTTTGGTTATAATTCAATAAATAAATTATTCTTCTGCTTATCGTTCATCAAATAATGAATTGTTTTGATTCTCACGAGATCTTTCCGCTTCAGAAGCACATCCCATTTGCTGGAGAAAGGCCTAGAACTGGCTGAACACGAGCTCAGCCTGTGCCTGTCTATGAGCTCTATTGTGTAAATCCTTTACTAATGATAATCATTGCGATAACTGTCGCGAAAATTGGCAAACATTTGGGGTTCGGTTCGTAACTTATCAGTCATTTGTTAAGAGTTACTGTACTTCAAAAAGTGCTTTACTTCTGGTCATAGATTTGATTGAATTATTGATTGTTCTTAACTATAATCAAAGGCCTATTAAGTCATTAACTGAGTGTAGAAATGCGTAAAAAATTGATTAAAAGTTTTTTGGATTTTCTGCCAAAACCTGTTAAGACAGTGAACCGATTGATAAAAGTAAAGGTGACATACCGTCAGACCCTCTTTGCTAATTTTAACCAGATAGTTCCAGATGCATTCCCTGAGTATAGGATCGACACCAACCTTAAGATTGCAATAAATTATCGATAATTAGCCATTTATTTAGTCTTTGGGACGGAATGGGTGAATGTCTTACAGTTGGCTCATCGAGAATGAGAAGTGGAGGATTGTTTATGAGAGCGATGGCCAGAGAAACTCTTCGTTTCTGACCTCCAGAGAGATTGTCGACGTACTTGTTCTCCAAATGTGATAATTCGAGTAACTTTAGTAAGAAATGCATCCGTTTTAGGAATATTGTGCGATCGGTATTACAAAAGCCCGCGTAATAACTAAGCGTTTCTCTGACTGTGAACTGGGATATTAGGGCCAATTCCTGTGGCATATATCCAATGCCTGGTCCTTATGTCAGAAGAATATTGTCTTTGAGATTATGTCTTAAGAATAACACTATTGAATGCATACCTGGAATACCACTCTCTTTGGTTCCTGTAATTCAAAGTTTAAACAAAACATTAGTTTTATCTCAAAATCTATTAAATTTATGAAAACATTTAAATCTAATTAAAAATTACAATAAATTATTCATTAATTGATTTGCAATAAACGGGGAAATATTATAATATGATTGACACAAATATTATGACATTTGTTCAATATTCAGGTCTACTTTGAATATCACTGTTTGGTATCGATTGATCCCAAAGTCTTAGCGAATATTCATTAGAATTAATGATTGAATTTTAAAATCAGCGAAAATTTTATTAAAACATTTTATTTGTTTGCCTTTTATTATGTATTTCGTATTGAATATAATGTCATTCTTCTGAAAGTGTAAGTTATTTGAGTAAATAAGTTATAAAAATGAGTTCATTATATTGGATCAGCTGATGGATGGCAAACACAAAGTCTTATTATGAAAGCTAACCATTCTTTAGGGTCTATTCAATTGACTCATTCGTTAAATCAATTTTATAAGACATCGCTCTATTAATTCGTATTATAATCTTGAGAAACATTGTTATCAAGATAACAATAATAATATTTAGGATGAAGTTCTATGACATTCAAAAATATATAAAATATTTTAAACAAAATCACATCCTCGTAGCGATAAAGACCTTGAGTGTTAAGGACCTTGGTGACTTTACAATTGATTATTGTTTGCTCAATAAAAGTCATTTTCCTTTAAACTGATGTAAAAGTCATTGAAATGTTTGACAAATTGTGTAATCAATTAATAAGAGATTAAATCTAATTATAAATTAAGATATTTTATATACATTTTTAAGTGCTTTTCAAAAATGGATTAATTTTACCGAAAAACTGGTATTTCTTTCATATCTTCTTAATTGAGACAAAAAACTCAATATTTAAGACAGTTTTGAGTTCAGAGAGAACTAAATAAAAGTGAATTTAACCTCATTTTAGGCAAAACTTTAGACTTTCTCATACATTGAAAATATATTTTTCTTTCTTCTACTAAAACGACTCGAAATTAGGTATAAATTGTTTGATAATTGATTCGCAATTCTGTATCAAAAGGCCGGCCCTTAACTCAAACAACTAGAGCTTAAGGAAGACTAAAAAAGGTATTAAACAAATATTTGTTATTAAAAATTATAAAACAATATTTGCCTGAACTTTAACAACAGATCAAAGAGCTCTCAACTAAATTATTGATACTTTGAATCCAGTCCTCAATTATCAGACACTTATTGTCAATGAGTGAGTCATCAAAATTAAATTTGTCCGACAAAATAGCGATCTCTGGTTCCCTCTCCTCCTCTCCCATGCTATCTGTCCTCTCCCTCTCCTAACTCAAGTACTGTTCAATGTTCACATCAATCAAAAATAGTTATTTATATCAATCAATGGTATATCAGTAGACCTCATGTCTTATGTCTTATATCAATCAAATATTTAATTTCTCAATACTTGACTTAATTTCAAACTTCAAAACTTTTCAATACGTGAGAACAGTTCCCACAAAACGACCACATTATCTCTCGCTTTCACCTCAAAATGCGATTCAATTTTGTGAAAGATATTTGTCGTATAAAAGACTTTTTTCATTGAAAGGGTAAAACTGTTTACAAATGTATTACACAATAAATCGGATTCCTTTGAATTCAATTCACAGATGAATTTAAATCTAATGATTTTGAGTCACCATTTATTCCGATTAAATGAAATATTAATTTTGATTTCAAATGAAACACATATTTATTCAAAGCATATGTCAATTGGAATAACAGATTATCTCGAAATCCATTGAAATTTAATTGTAATTCACTTTTGAAAAATATGTTCAAACAAGAGTTCATTAGAAAATATGTTACTCTTGCAACTATTTCTCATTAAAGATCTCACGAAGGGATCCTTCAATGTAGAATGTAAGTGTTAAAGTGCCAAATTCCACGATAATTTGAATTTTATTGAACTCAATGATGAATGAAGTGAAGTAGACTTTCCTCAAGACTTTCGCAATAAAAACCAATTATTTAATTATGGTTTGAAAACACTATTAAACTCTCTATTGATTACCTCTTGGTCTCACTTATCCCATTACTCTAAAGATGATCAGGTTATTCAGGTATAAGAAAGGAGGTCTTCAATCTCAACCATTAGGTCTAAGTTCATATCTTTCAAAAAAAGGTGTATCAAAAACTAATTCAAAGTATATAATGGTTTTATTTTAGGTGGGGTAGAGGTGTAATAACCCTCCCTTGCTCATCCCTACTATTAGTCACATCTTGATTACACCTAAACGCTGTAAATTAAAATAAAAATCCTTTAATACATGAGTGATGAGAATGAATGCCATTACAACACAACAGAGACTGAAAACACATTTCTATTTCATTCAGTATTTCTTTATGTTTGAAAAACTTGATAAAAGACATACATATTTGGACTTCTTTTCATGCGATGCAATAATTACTTCTTCTGCACAATGAATACCTCTGAAAGACCTAATCATTAGATCCTATTTCAAGTGAAACATATCCTCAAATGGCAGACAAAACATAAGAAAGACTTAATTCAAATCTTTAAAAACGTTTTTATGATTGAAATATAAGTTTAGTTGTTTTGAGTTTTTTCCTGAGGAAACAAATTTTAGGTTATTTTTGAATAATTTTGATTAATCATAATCAAATTGAAAGATACTTTTGATGGAATATATTCTCGAATATTCCTTAAGCCATAGATTTATAATTTTGTTTATAATTTATAAAAAAGTTATTCAAAAATAACTCCAAACACAATTACAAAGTTCAATAACATCGAGAAAGTATTGAATTAAATTTGTTTACAAATGATTAATCATTTTGTTTTACATTTGAAAAGGTATTTTGTCTGGAAAACTCAAAATAAGCTAGGTGAATGCAATTTTAACTTGAAATATATTTGGCTTGAAATTCATTTGGTCTTCAATTAAATCAAAAATTTATATTCAAAGAAAGACTAATAAACAAAATAAAGACCAATAATTTGATGAATTAATTGGCTTCAAAGTGAAACCAAGATATAATAGCATGACTCCTATCAGTTCCGTCAATTCAATTAAAACTAATTACTATTTTTGAAAATAAATCAATTGATTGGAAAAACATGATTAATGTTAACCTAAGAATTCAATTAATTGAAAAAATGCTAAAAAACAGAAACTTTTAAAAATTAATATCAAATCCTTCGGAAAGTCTGAGGAAAGAAATTTACATAAATAAGTGACAAATAGATGTGAAGATTACTTATACATTCAAATCGTGTTTCAGACGGACCCTGACATCAATCAAAATCAATAATATTGAGTGTTTGGGACAAATTATTTTCAATGGCAAATCGAGAAAGCAAATTAACATGGATAAATATAATTTCAGAGTTGAATAGGCTTTGAGTTTGTAATTAAATTGCAAACAAAAGTCAAGTTTTAGGACAAAACTCAATCGCATTCAATGTTTGTTTAGTAAATTATATGAATTTATATTTAATTAAACTTCAAATGAGTATTATTTGTCTCAACTGTTAATTATTTGAATAAAAATATTGATTATTAGTCTTAAAGTCATTCAAATGTAATGAAATATTATTAATCAAATCTCTTCTTATCATTTGACTGCATAATGACCAAGATTTAAAACTATTCCACTCAAAAGTAACATTAAATTCAATGTAATCTTGCATACATTGGGTGACTATTTTGACAAATAATTAGCAACTGGTTGTGTGTTTCCGGTTGTCTTAATTGATTTTTTTGTCAATTCCTTTTGCATGATGAGCTTGGTCAACCCTGTCTATTGTGATAGTTTGCTAAACATACAAAATAATGATGTTATAGTGAAATAATTTGGTTATCCAGGTTAATGAGTCCGGAAATATGAAATCAATTTATTGGAAATGAATTTATTTTTTCAAAAATTTCATTTGAATTTCAAAATATTCTGTTCTTTGCTTTGAATTTCAATTTTTGCTGAAAATTGGTTTTGAATTTGACTTCAGATGACAAACAACTCTTTCTCGCATATGTTTTGTAGTGAATTCCGGTTAATGTTAGTCACAAAATTCAAATGAATGTCAAACACATGTCTGAACTAACCCTCAATTTTAACTATTCTTTGATTAATTGACGAAAAAATGTATTTTTCAAAGTTTTTGCAAACAATTGGACCTCAAAACCATAAACAGAATCCAATCTCAAAGTTATCTCAAATCAAAGTCTGATTTTAAATCAATCGATAAAATGGAAAATCATTTAACAATAATCTGATGGATATTATTGAAGAATTTCTATCATAACTGATGGGAATGGGAGGCAAGGACTGCCTAAGCCATATTAATGGCACAAAAATCACTGCTCAAACATTAAAAAACAGAAATTGCATGATAATTATGTATTCAATTTACAATTCAAATGCTATTTATTATAATACTGTTCATTGGCTTTCAATGCATAAAATCGACGCCAAAAATAAACATTAATTTAATAAACATTTTATGTGTTTCTCTATTATATTGTTTTTAATCAAAAGAAATGCTTTTAATATATATTTAATAAATTCATAGAAAAGTCATAATAAATAAAAATAAGTTCCGATTTCATGGTCTATACTTCTTAATAGATTAATTATCTAATTTTTTTCTCCTCTCAAATAAATTTAGTAATTTTTTACTAATTCTAACCAAAGATAGCGAACGGTATAAATAAGTTTAGAATTAAATATTCATCTAAACTTGTATAATTCAAAAAGGAGTTCACAGACATTATAAGATATTGCAATGAAGTAGTTTTATTTTTGAACCTTTTTTAAGCGCCATAACCAAGTTGTCAGCGTATAAAATCTGATGGTAAACCACCCCCGGATTGAATTAACAAAGTATCAAGCTGTGAAGCAAGCTCATTTTAAGACCACAAACAATTTTTATTGTTAAATAAAAATGTGGTAGGTATTTTTGAGGAACTCCCATTCAACTCTGGTATTGTCCTATTTAATTAAGTGACCAAAAACGGTATTTGCCGCCACTTCAACATTTTGTTTCTACTTGTTTATATACCATTATTTGAGTGCCGGATAAAACTATTAAATTAAGTATAAATAGGTTTAAAAATAAATTCACTGAAATTAGGAAAAAAATTTATCTGAATTTTAATTACTTGACATCAGATCATAGATAACTTACGAATGGAAATCAAAATAAGAAATTTATTTTAAAAGGTTTCTGAGTTCTTATGACTGACAGACAGTTAAACACTATTTTTTCTCTTTACTCAGTTTTGTTAGCAATCCTTTGAAAGAATTGCCATTTGTTGAGCTCTTCCAGTCTTATATAATTAGTTTCAATTCAAAAGACAAATAATAATTAAATTAAAATTTATTTTTTGTTTCACTTATTTATAAATCTATTAAATCACCGGAGAAGTCATGGGATTATGTGTTTTGCGAGTATTATATGAATTTATATGACTTTATATGACTTTATATAACGAGCGAAGAGTTTACCCCAAAAATAGGTCTCAAATATTTCATAAGATATGAATCAACAGAAAAAATGTTTTAATTAAATTCAAACTGATTTTAAATTCAAATGGCGTCGAAGCCATATAAAAAAGTGAGACATGCAAAAAAAGTTCAAAGACATACCTGGCTGAGTGTCGAACACACGGACGAGTCCTTTGCGTGGCTTAAGCCTGCCAATGATGCACCGGAGGAGCGTGGTCTTGCCGCACCCGGAGGGCCCCAGTAGGCCATAGATGACACCCCGGGGCACACATAGGTTGGCGTTGGATATCTCTGGCTGTGGGCCCCGATTGTAGCCGAAGTAGAGATTTTGGACGAGCACTCCGTCGCAACTATTAATACTACTTATTTCCATAATATTATTAATAGTGTTATAACTATTATAACTATTATTAAAACTATTAGTGAATAAAAGGAAATTTCTTTTTCTATTCGGGAAAACTATTTTGAATCAAATATTTGAGTAAAAATTCACGAAAAACATTCAAAAAACTTTTAATTTTGGACTTAATTTACATTTTATACTAAAAATTCAATAAACTATTGAAAACTTCTTTTTCATTCACTTAAGAAGAAAAATCACTGACTATTTGAGAGGCGAATCAAAAATTTATAGCTATAGCTATGAATTCTTTCAATAACTATATCTATAAATAAGTTTTTGACAAAAAATCTCTCCGTTTATATATGAGAGGAGATTTTGATGAGCAAATAAATTAGACTTAAATGAGCAGTGAATCGATTGATTCAGTGCTTTAAAAGGCACTGATTGTGTCAAATAAAACACCAAAACTATTGATATTATTTGTCTATTAAATAGAGTATATTTTTGCTGATAACTACAGAGTGTAAGAATGATTTGAAACCGATTTCATACAATTTCCTCTATGTTTAAGTCACTCCTCGTTTACCTTCACTCGACTAATGCCGAGAGAGGCGGGAAAATCCCTCTTCGAGAGCGTCATAACTACTATTTGTGAGGCTATAAGTACTCCACTCTCTCGTATAGCTATCCCATGGATTCAGTATTAAAATCCACTGCAAAACAAAACACTACAACTTTAAAATCCCAATTATTTTTAGACAACCAGGGGCTCATCACCTGTCATGATTACATACCTTGTTAAAATTAAATCCCTTGCTTTTTAAAACAAGTTTTAACTTGTTATATAACTCTAGTTTTATAGTTTTGACAAAAAAATAGATGTATGTTTTTTTTGAATATTTTAAAGAATCTTGCACTTTTTTATCTAAATTATTTAATAGTAATTCCAAGAATTATCCTCAACTGCTAATGGAAGGGGTTTTACTTTGCTTTATCCTTTCTCTTTGCTAATGGGTCACCTTGCTCGTTCCAAAATATATTTCAAAGTCTGGATGAGAGTACAAATCAAATAAAAAACTAAAAATAAGTATTCAATAGTCACTAATGTCTTATGGAATCGATTTCAAGAGACTTTATATTGTAATTTAGTTAAGAATCATCTATTAAGAAGACAATGAGGTATGTCTTGAGAGTTGACTATTGATCACAAGGTTTGCCAATTATTGGGAAAATTCTGAAGAATGTACTCAAGACTGAACAGGCAATCATAAAATCCCAAATAAAAGCTAAAAGTACTCAAAAAATATTACTTTATTTTATATAATACATTATCAGGTTATTCGCTAAACTTGGTTATCGTGAAAAGTGGGCAAACATTAAGCGCTGACTCCTCTGTACTCAATTTTTTTAAAATAGAGTAAAGAAATTGAAAATAAAAGTACTTTTACTTTAAAACTGAGTTTAAAAATATCACGAAATGAAAGACAAAAATAGTAAATAAAGACCAAAAAAGACTAAAATTAGAAAAAAAGGCGAAAAATAATAATTCAAACGAAAAGAAACGCTTTTTTCGGAATTGAAGTTAAATTGAAGTTTTGGTCAGATTTTAATCGCAATCAGAGATGGAGATTTGATTTCGCTTTTTGTTTGCTCTGAGAAGTCAAACAACTTTTTGCTGGTTTAGTATTACCAGGTATTGAACAACAAATTCAAGCCTTGGTCTTAAAACTAGTGTTTTGTTCAAGGATTGAAAAGACCAAACCCTTTCTGAAATTATTTATTGAGGATAAATCTCTGAATTTATTATCATGGTTATTATCCTTGAATTAAAAAAAAATCCTAGGTAATTTTACTTGAATTTCATCACGATCATAATTTGTACACATGATATTAATCATGCAAATTTTAAAAAATTTTATGTATTTTTGTCAAGATTAATTTGAAATAAATTATACATTTTCGTACCACCGGTTAAATTTATATATAATTTTAGAAACTAACGAATTTTGTTTGTGATTAATGAATTGTTTTTATATCATGCAAATTGCAAATTGGTTTTAGGCTAAACAAGATTATCCAGAATTTTGGGCAAAAAATAAACGATACGTGTATTGCGTGAGAAAAATGCGCGATTGAACCAGAATATAGTGAATAGTATTATATTTGTATTTGTTTGTCACATCCGTATTCAATTAAAATAGATTATATTTTTAATTTGTGGACTCGATATTAAAATAATACATCCTGAGTCAATTCCGTCGTAAAGACAAAATATTTTCACTCTGGGCAGTTTGGAAAATATTAGCTATGTTAGCAGTGTTAGCCTGGTTTTAGATGCGAAACATTGATAAATTCGCAATTTGAGTGTACATTAAATTTACATAAAACATTTAGATAAGCAAAGTTTGTTCTAATTGAATCTTAAGCCTTCTTAAATATAACCAGGGCTAAATTATTCAAGTAATGAAAGATAGCACTCTTAAAAAATGTAATCAGGGTATTTGGTTTGAACTTTTTTTTTGTTTATTTAATTTGAATTCAATTTTAAAAACATTTTCCTTTGATTTTTGTATTCATTGAAGAGTTATCTCTAAAAATGAGAATTTATTCTTTGAATGACCTGTCAATTGACGATAACGTATACCCAAATTGAAAGTTGATAGTTGTGTTTGTATTAAATAAGCGATTATTCGCTTTTGAAAAACACTTGACTTATGCTTATGTTTGTTGTGTTTAGTTATGTTTGCGATTCCGAGGCCTAAGAAATACTTGTTTTTACCAGTTTTTCAAATAGCAATCACTTCTTTACTCGAAAACAGTATTCAATTGAATGTATATTTTCCTGAAATACATCGAAAAACTGTTTTCCTCTTTTTGGCCGAAAAAATCAGCCATAAATTGATAACTCTTTTGATAGATAAATGTATTTATGAAATTCAATCTTTTAATGAATTACTTCTTTGTTTTGGAAAATTCAGAGATTTTGTTGCATAAGATATACAATTATTATTGGATTTTTGCGAACAAAATATTTTCCACTATTCATGAGATTAATAACCGGGACATTTGGTCCCTAAAGGCATATTTGCTTTCAATATTATTATCCTATTATTTGCATAATTTTTGTCGGATTAATATATATTACTCAGAGATGAGGGGAGAGCGAGGGAGAGAGTCTTGTAAGAGGTAGTGCAAGAATATAAGAGCGGACTATTGAGTAGTTTTTGCCAGAATCTATGGAATAAATGATTTGTGATTATCTTCTTCTGGTAGAAGAAAATTCTAGTGATTAGATGTATATGTAATCTGATGTCTGTACAGTTCCTGTTCCACAATCAATCAATTGTTTTATCTATCAGTAATATCCAGAGTTTTCTGGATCATCTTCAAACTGATATTACATAAACTGGATTAACGTGGGTTAATCTGGAGAGTGTACAATAGGTAAAAATCTTGAATTAACCATCAATTCAATAATCTATTCTCGATTGTTCATTGATTAATGGCTATTGACAAACCTTGACTGAAAATCTATTATTATAAGATTTATTTGATATATACTAGGTTAAATTTGGAAGTTTAAGACTCACAATTAATTAGTTAACAATTTGATACACCTCTCAAAAAGAGATTTATGATTAACAAAACGTGTTCTCAAAATATTTAATTAAACGACTCTTAGTCTTACGAATAGTATTACAAATAGCGTTGAAATACGAGTTTTTCTTCATTTCCTCAAAAGTTTTGAAAACAAATTCAATTGTTTTTCAATTGATTTTTGCCTTAAATAGAGAAATGATTTCACACTTTCTTTTCAATTAAATCTGGTTTTAGTTTATTTGAGGTAATAATCGAGTCATTTATCACATTTAAAATATTGCTTTTATATGAGCATGGTCAAATTCACAACACAATAGATTAAAAGTAATATCCCAAAGATTAATGCTAAGCAAACATTGCAAGTTTATTCACTAAAGTTATCATTTTATCATGATAATAGTTAAAATATGAATTAATATGAATTACAATAATTATAACTCGATCTTTAACCATGTTAATTAAATACAATAATTGTAACAATTATCTGATTCAAGCGAAACATCTGCTCAAAAGAATTACTGACTCATGAATGATCTTGCGAAATTTTATTATCGAAAAATCAAGTTAAAATCTGATTTCTAACCGGGATTTAAAACATATAAGAGTTTAGAAGCCATAATAATTTGGCTTGATACAAAAGTTAGAAAATTATCAACTTGCCCATGTTCATAGTCGGGAATTCCGGGAATGTAGTCGGGAATATCATGATATTCGTAAACCATGTTGAAGACGACAATACTCAGGGACACACAGATGGGTCTCACGATTACAAAACACAATTTAATTAAGTTTTAATTCAAATCAATAATTAATTTAGTTATTAATCGCAGTCATAGGCGGCGCTCAAAACCCATAAACAGTAAACACATGTCTTCTCCAATGTTTTGATTTTAAAGACTTTCACAGAGGAAAGGAATTGTTACATCTTATTACGCTTCTTATCACGAAAAAGTAGCAAGAAATGGACATTTTCTTA
>JAQIXD010001119.1:0-17434 GCA_034699985.1 Minunthozetes semirufus
TACTTTAGCTCCGATTTGGTTACCGCACTGTCCCGCCTGAATGTGGACTATTTCTCTCATTTCTATTTGTTTGACAAAAACTCAAAATTCAAAGAATTAGTAAATAATTAACGATTTGTTTGATGTGACGGCACTGAAGTTTAACCGAACATTGATTTTAATCACCAAAAGCTTAGTCCTCTTATAGACAATTGTATTCAATGGTCACCCAATTAGAGAATGAGTTTACTACTGTTTTGAGATATTTGTCAAACAATTACTCATCGATTTCCACAACTTCTATATGTTTGAGATAAACTCAAAGTTTCCAAAACTTAATACACATTTTGTGACTTACTTTTCAAAAGTTTAATCAATGATTGCTTCTCATTATGGGTTTAGTGACAAACGTCTGTAAACTGTTAGTTGAGTTCAGAGGGGACTAAATAATTAGGGATTAAAAATGATCAAATTAATCAATTGATCACCAGTATTAAATTCATTTTTTGAGTGTAAAGTTGAAGTAATATAAATATTAATAAAATTTGTATGAAACAAGATTTACTATTTGTATATTTCAGACTTTTTTCTAAGCTTATATAAGGTTCGCATAATTGTGTGACTAATTTTCCACTTCTCCTAATAGTTTGAGATAAACTCAAAGCTTTTAAAACTTTTGTATTTATTTATGACTAACTTTGAGTGCTTCGCATAACATTTATTTTAAATATATTTTGTCTTTAATTAGAGAATTAACACATAATTGTACACATATTTTGAATAAATAAAACATTTAATTCAAATCCGATTAATATCAAGTATTAAGAAGAATAATCCAAACATTAGACCCAATAACTGAAATCAAGAAATAGTTTTATTTAATTGAATAAATCAAAAGTTTTTACAAAACCTGATAAACTCTAAAACTATTGATTACGAAAATTTGTCCACAACTGAAACCAAACCTATCCTCAGAGCACTTCTCAATCATTTGCATTAACTGTTAATCAATTTTTAATTTAAAGTCAAATCCATAATATATTTAACTCACCTTTAATTTATCGCTTAAATACAAATTCTTAATATTGTGAGGAATAATTGAACACAAATATGTGTGTGCTTTGTGGCACTCCTTCTGAACACTTATCGCATATTTCATTAAAACAATAAAATATAGGATAAAAGAAATGAAATCAATGGACCAAATGACCACAATTATTGTCGAATCCACCATTTGAAAGCATAAAACAATAATATCAGTGGTCAGACCTATATAGATTAAAACCCAATTAAGGAGAAGATATTTTGACCAAAATTGGTCCGCGTCCTTCAGTGACCGATGAGTTGCGTCGATTTTTATAAAAATCTTCCTCAACAGAGAGCTGGTGACACGTCTTTCCCTAACGAATGTCAGTCCAATCAATTGGTAGTTAATTAATTTGAATTTATTTGTGAAGTATTTCGACACAAATGCAAAGTAAATGATTTGTAAATACCAAATACCGACTAATGAACAGAAGGTACAGATTGTTAATAATATCGACCAAAATATACCGAATGTTAGAAAATCTTTGAGCGAAAGATTTATATAAAGGGAAGCGAAGGACAAACCCCCGCTTAAAATGGCCAAAAATATTCTGTTCTCTAAAATGAATAAACGTATGAATAGTTTCCACTTTGAGAACACAGAATCCAAGAGCTGATTGTTTCCCTCGAAGTTGAAATCAATTAAATAATTATCTTTTCGGCGATATTTGTACCAAAAATGGCACAGGTATGAACCGGCACACATAAACATGCAAGAAATGCACATTACATTGAATTCTATTTTGAATTTGAGTTTAAAGGCAATATCTCCGACAATTGTCGAATAGGTCTCGTTGTCCACCAATAATGAACTCAAATATCTGAAGAAAAATACTAACAGAAGGATCAGACAGAAGTACGGATTGTAAATTGATTTCCTCTTTGTATTTCCACTTTTGTAAAGTGTAACTCCATTTTCATAGAGAAGATCCTTAACCAGAACCAACATTCCTGTCGTAAACTTTTGAGATTCCAAAGTATTCATTACAGATGTCTTCAATTTTCCCATTATTTAAGAGTAATACTAATATTCAATACTTTATTGTAAACAAATTTTAAAATAACTTCGAGTATAATTTGATGCACTTTATAACTCACTAATGTTTGCATAAAAATAGTGATGATTTTAATCAATATATTTGATTTAGCAAGAGCAAAATATCAACTTAATCTCATTTGAATATTCTAGAAAGCATTAAATTATTTATGCGGATCATTAATTATGGGAAAAATTGATCATGCAAACGCAAGAATATTTTTATTTATCATCTTCTAATTTATTTTCTTTAATTTCTTAAGATTTATTATGAATAAGAATAAGTTTGATCATTAATGAAAGGTATATCATGATATTTTATAATTTATCATGGCATTTATAATTGTATTTATAATCCATATCATGTGTTCGTTTATTTAAAATTATTTCTGAATAAATGATATAATTTCTAAACAAGAGATACCATTAATTTTTCTTAAAAATTTAATCTTGTCAAAATTGGAAAATTTACTTTTGCGCTTATATTGCCATATTGCCATGGTGGACCTATTTTCCATATTAATTGAATTAAATTTCTTATAATTTTGAAAATCTGTTGTTTGAACCGATTTCAGTTTCAAATGAGATAATTGTTTTAGATTTGAGATCTCCTCTAAACCACAATTCATTCCATTTTGTCTTTATTTAAAGAATAAACTTAAAAATGTATACATATTTCAAATAAAACATTGATTTCACTTCAAATTTGATTAATTTCAAGGAATTTGAAGAATAATCCAAACATTAGACCCAATAACTGAAATCAAAAAATAGTTTCAATTAATTGAATAAATTAAAAGTTTATGCAAAACCTTATAAACTCTAAAACTATTGATTACGAAAAGTTGTCCACAACTGAACCCAAACCTATCCTCAGAGCACTTCTCAATCATTTGCATTAACTGTTAATCAATAATAAAATATAATTTTAATTATTAATTAATCCATAAGAGAGTTAACTCGCCTTTAATTTGTCGCTTAAATACAGATTCCTATTATTCTGAGGCAAAATTGAAGACAAATAACTGTATGATTTGTGGCACTCCTTCTGGACACTTATCGCATATTTCATTAAAATAATAAAATATAGAATAAAACTAATAAAATCAATGGAAAAAAGGATCACAATTAATGTCGAATCAATCTTTTGAAAGCATAAAACAATAATATCAGTGGTTAAACCGATTGACATTAAAACCCAATTAAGGAGAAAATATTTTGACCAAAAATTGTCCGCGTCTTTCAATGACCGATGAGTTGCGTCTAATTCTATTAAAACCTTCTTCAATAAAGAACTGGTAACACGTCTTTCCATTACGAATGTTAGTCCAATCAATTGGTAGTTAATTAATTTGAATTTATTTGTGAAGTATTTCGACACAAATATGAAGTAAATGAACTGTAAGTGCCAAACACCTACTATTGAACAGAAACCACAGATTGTGATTAATGTCGACCAAAATATACCGAATATCAGAAAATCTTTGAGCGAAAGATTTATATAAAGGGAACCGAAAGACAAAACCCCTAATAAAATGGCCGCAAATATTCTGTTCTCTAAAAGAAATAAACGTATGAATAGTTTCCACTTTGAGAACATCGAATCCAAGAGATCATTGTTTCCCTCGGAATCGAAATAATTTAAATTATCTTTTCGCCGATATTTGTACCAAAAGTGGCACAGGTATGATCCGGAACAATATAAAAAGCAGGTAATCATCACAACATTGAATTGCTTCTTGAATTTGAGTTTAAGAGCAAAATCTCCTACTATTGTCGAATAAGATTCGTTGTCCACAAATAATGAACTCAAATCTCTGAAGGAAATTATTAACAAAATGATTAGACAGAAGTACGGATTGTAAATTGATTTCCTCTTTATATTTCCACTTTTGAAAAGTGTAACTCCATTTTCATAGAGAAGATCCTTCATAAAAACCAACATTCCTGTTGTAAACCTTTGAGATTTCAAAGTATTGATTACAGATGTCTTCAATCTTTCCATTATTTCAGAAGAATATTCTATATTTCGTAGTAAACAAACCTTAAAATAATTTAACTTCGTATAAAACTACTGTGAATCAGAGGACAACTTCAACTTAATCTCATATGAATTTTCTACAAATCATTAAGTAAATGTCAAAATTTGATGATCCAAACTCAGAAAATATTCCTATAAGTCATGTCATCTAAAAATATTTTGTGTTTTAATGGCTTTTCTCCAATTTTTCAGATTTTTATATAATTACTCAAAATTATAAGAATAAGTTTGGTCATTGATAAATGGTTTATATTCTAGTTTATCATGCAATTTTTAATGAATATCGTGTGAGACCATCATTTACTTAAAATTATCTGAATAAATGATGTAATTTTTAAAAGAATACCATTTTTCTAAAAAATCGATTCTCAAAATTGGAAAATTCACTTTTTTGAGGGTTTGTTGCCATTGCCATTATCATGCTCAATTTATTAAATCTCTTACAATTTTAACTCATCAAACAATTTTTAAAATTAAACGGAAAACTTTCTTATAATTTAATTTAAATAAATTAGTAATAAAATGACAAAAGATATACAATTTTTGGTATAAATTGTAGTTTTATTTTTCAAATTTCAGAATTGTTTGAATAAATGGATAAAAGTTTTGTTTAAAAACTAATTTTATTTTATTTGAATTTTTTTGCAATTCTTTAAGACTTCAGATCTGATGAAATCGCGAATCGAGGCATTCCTTATATCCAATTTGACGTTTACTAAATGATTGTCTGATTTGTGTATCACTTCTTAAACAAAATCTTTTATTTGAAGACATATTTATTAAATGAAATACAAATGAAAGCAATAATTAAATCGATTTAAAACTTACGGAAGAAATAGTAAACAAAAACACGTTTTGAGTCAAATGTTTTGATTGAATGCAAACACAAGTGAATGCCATCTATTGTGAGACTCATTTCAAGAGTTGATTTACAAGAATATTATTATTTTATGATTTAATTGAAAAACTTTTCTTTATTTTTAAAAATATTTAATTTATTTCAAAACAGAAGACATTTAATGAAAGTTATGAAACAGTTTTGCTTAAATTAGTGAAACCGATGCCAACACAGGCGGCCATCACTTTCTTTGAGCCCTTTTTGTATTCCTCTTCGGAATCATCGGTTATTTCATTCTTCTTATTGTCTAATTTGAAGGTCAACTCTACAAATGTCTTAATATGTCTCAACAGTTGTATTGAATACGGACTCAAAGGTCCGAACTCTACTTTTGAGAGATCTCTTTGACCGAAAGCCATGAAAAGTGCGGTCAATCCCTGATTCAATGTATTGATAGCTCCGCCACGAAATATGTCGTTCAGTAATGAATGTGTCGCTTCTCTGGCGATGTCTTCAGCGACGGCTTCTGTTTCTTTTCCGGAACCAAATGGATGAGAGACAGCATCTCCGGTATAAAAGACACCAGTAGTCGTCTCCGCCCATAAAGAGAGACCAAAACCTCGAGATTTACCACTTTTTGGTCCTTTCAAGTGATCGGTATATATGTAAATATCGGGAATATATTTGAGAAGAATTCCTTTGGCTTCGGTTACCATTCGGTTCGCGATTTGAGGCGAAACTCTTGTGGCGAACGCAACGCCACGAATGCGCCGAACTTTTCCCGAATCTAAGCACTGAATCGGACGCAAAAGACGCCGAATCGGACACTTGAATAGAATAGAACCCCCGCCTTCCGGAGGCAGTCCTCTGCTTATGATTTGTATCTGAAGTTCTTCGTCATCGGCGGCTCCGAAAAATCGTTTCATAACCGGAAGCGAAGAACTCTTAATCGCGTCGATTGACGGATCGATTCTATCGTTTGTAATACCCGTGAGTTTGGCCTCAATCGGGTGTTTGCAAAACGGACTCAACATTAATAACAGTTCCAAATAGTAGACAATACTTCGATTAGTACCGCAGTCGTGCTCTAAGTCTCCGCCGTATAGTATTCCCGGTTTGAACTGCAATTGTGTCCCGTTTTGGTCGACATAAATATCGGAACCGTTCGTCACTTTTTCGATGAGTTTCAGTAAATTCATTTCGGAGGCATTGAAACCGCTGTCCATCTCTTTTGACCGAATATTTTTGATTCGCATCCGTTTTCCGGTCAATATTGACAGCACTAACCGCTGCCGAAGACAATTACTGCCCTCAAACTCCAATACACTCATTGTCCGTCTGATGGATGAGTTAAGCGATGATTAAATCAAATAATTAACACATAATTTGTTAATAAAATCGGAGATAACTCTGAATTTGGTTTTTAAAAACATTTAAAAAGCAATGCTTTAAATGCCATCAAATAAAAAACGTTTCAAAACAATAACAAACAAAATCATTAAAACCAATTATTTTATTAGAATAATACTAAAAATACCATTTTATTCAATTTATTGTAATAATTAGAAAAATTAATACTTGTTTTAGTTAATATAATTGGATTAATAAAATTATATTAATTAAAATCTATTTATTTTTAGAAAACTTTTGAACTGAACGTTACTTATGTATAAAAACCGCATAATCTTATAGAGTGTTGAAATCGGTATTTCGAGGATAACTGCGAAAGTTCTGGAATGACTGGATCTGTTCAGACAATCGATCAAAAATAAATTATTTAAAGATAAAATTATAATTATCTTGTTCAGTTCTGCTCATGGTAATAAATAGTATTGGCTATATTATACTTATAAGTTTACATTTTGGAAATTTTAAAGTTTTATTTGACATAAAAACCGTTTTCATCCCTCAATGTTATGTTTAGAGCACATGTCATGCAATGGAAAAGTCTTTTGAGAGTCTCTAACATTGCATCAGATTTTGCGTTCAAAAGCATCTCTTATTTGTGCTTCAAATTGATTGTCGTTTAAATCAAATCAATAATTAATATATAATTTAATCCTTTATTTTTAAATCAGTTAATAAAAACTCAAATATTTGATACAAAAATGATATTTAATTTAATCAGTAATTCATGTCGTCGTCTGACAAATACGCAAACAATTAATAAATTGTCTTCAATTCGAGGATTCAGTCATTTAAGGCATTCCTCACAAAATGTAATTCAATTGAAAATAAGATTAAATTCATTGAAATGATTATTAATTACCTATAATTTGTTGACAGAATGTATTACTGGATACGGCTAGAGCTGAATACCTGTGCCGACGGCATAAAACCGATAAAGTCCAGGGAGTGGTAATCGGTATTGATTTAGGAACAACCAATTCATGTGTGGCTGTAATGGAGGGAAAGACACCAAAAGTGATCGAAAACGCAGAGGGATCGCGAACCACACCATCGGTAGTGGCGTTCACTCCTGACGGCGAAAGACTGGTAGGAATGCCGGCTAAACGTCAAGCGGTGACAAACGCCGCAAACACTTTTTATGCCACAAAACGATTGATTGGTCGCAGATTTGAAGACAAAGAGACACAAAAAGACATGAAAATAGTTTCCTATAAAATAGTTAAGGCATCAAATGGTGACGCATGGGTTGAAGCTCACGGAAAGCTGTACTCTCCCTCTCAAATCGGAGCCTTTATTCTGACCAAAATGAAAGAAACGGCCGAAGCCTATCTCAACCAACCGGTGAAGAATGCCGTCGTTACAGTTCCCGCTTATTTCAATGATAGTCAAAGACAGGCGACGAAAGACGCCGGACAGATATCCGGACTCAACGTTCTTCGTGTAATCAACGAACCGACCGCTGCGGCCATCGCTTACGGTATGGATAAGACTGAAGACAGAGTGATCGCAGTCTACGACTTAGGCGGCGGTACTTTCGATATATCGATCCTCGAAATACAAAAAGGAGTTTTTGAAGTGAAGTCCACAAACGGCGACACCTTTTTGGGAGGAGAAGACTTCGATAACGCTTTGGTTAACTATTTGGCCAAAGAGTTCAAACGAGATCAGGGCGTAGACGTCACCAAAGATGTTATGGCGATGCAGAGGCTCAAAGAGGCCGCAGAAAAGGCAAAATGCGAATTATCGTCGTCAGTCCAGACAGACATTAACCTCCCGTACCTGACTATGGACGCGGGCGGACCCAAACACATGAACCTTAAGTTGAGTCGATCTAAGTTCGAATCTCTTGTCGCGGATTTGATTAAACGAACGGTAGAGCCCTGTCGTAAAGCCATTTCTGACGCTGAGGTCCAGAAGTCTGAAATACAAGAAGTTCTGTTAGTCGGAGGTATGACTCGTATGCCTAAAGTTCAGGAAACAGTTCAGGAGATCTTCGGTCGCGCGCCCTCTAAAGCCGTTAATCCGGACGAAGCAGTGGCTGTCGGCGCCGCAGTTCAGGGCGGAGTCCTCTCCGGAAACGTAACCGAAATTCTATTACTAGACGTGACTCCACTTTCGCTCGGAATCGAGACTTTAGGCGGAGTTTTCACAAAATTGATTAATAGAAACACAACTATTCCCACAAAGAAGAGTCAGGTCTTCTCGACCGCTGCTGATGGACAGACTCAGGTCGAGATCAAAGTATGTCAGGGAGAGAGAGAAATGGCTGCAGACAACAAAATTTTAGGTCAATTCTCTTTGGTTGGTATCCCACCCGCCCCCAGAGGTATCCCTCAAATTGAGGTGACGTTCGATATCGACGCCAATGGCATCGTTCACGTCTCGGCCAGAGATAAGGGCACCGGAAAGGAACAGCAGATAGTAATCCAGTCATCTGGCGGTCTGTCTAAGGATGACATCGAAAATATGATCAGAAATGCAGAGAAGTTCGCAGAAGAAGACAAAAAGAAGAAGGAATTGGTGGAAGTCGTGAATCAGGCCGAGAGTATAATCCACGACACGGAAGCAAAAATGGAAGAATTCAAAGACCAGTTGCCGGCAGACGAGTGCCAGAAGTTGAAGGAAAAGATATCTAAGACTCGGGAAGTGTTGTCCAATAAAGACAACGAAATGCCCGAAAAGATTAAGGAAACGACTAATGATTTGCAACAGTCGTCGCTCAAACTTTTCGAAATGGCCTACAAAAAGGTATTTCCCTTTCATTAGACTCTTATTCTGTCCTTTATTGACATTTTTTTTGTCCAATAGATGGCCGCTGAGAGAGAACAGAGTTCTTCATCTTCGAGTTCTTCCTCCTCTTCTAGCGATGAGACCATTAATCAGGACGAGAAGGAGAAGAAGGAAAAGGAAGACAAGAATTAATTCAATTAATAATAGTTTTCATTGCATTCAATCGATTGTATAATTAAATCGGTTTTAATCCGAATGAATCGGAAACTCATCCAACAGTTCATTAGTTTTGGTTTCGAGTAAAGAGTTTTTATCTTTTAATCTCTTTTCCGATTTGTTTGTCATTTATATTATATAACAATTATTTTGACATTAATTAAGACTTTTTTAAAAAAAATATTTAGAAATAATTGACTTTTTGTTTCAATTAGTTATCAATAGATTCCAATTCTTTATAATTTATTTTATAAAATGAAATAAAATTAAAATTCATTTATAAATTGTTTCCAAAAACAAATGAAATGTTATTTAAGTATTTATTCAATTGATTGTCCGAAATGTTTGATCACAAACTCATAAATAATTAGGAACTCTGCAAAACTTTTTTGCCAGACCTGGGCTTTTGCAAATGGGTTGTCCCACTGGTACTGCCAGAGCCAGTGGTTGTGCCAATGGATTGTGTATTTCTCCCAAAGAAGAACCGATAGAGAACAAAGAGTAGAAGAAGTGCCAAAAGAGATATACCAATCAACAGACCTATTCGTTTCCAATTTCTTTGCTCTTCAGGCACTTCTTCGACAGGTGTAGGCGTATGACTCGTTGGCACAGATATAGACGATGGCTCCTCTTCAGGCAACGATTTCTGTGGAGAGACGGGTCCAATGGTTTCTGTCTCTTCTTCTGACTTTGGTTTTACCACTTCGTCAATAGAAATAGTGGGCTCTTTCTTGGGCTCCTCTTCTGACATAACTTTCTTGAGGACAGTTTCGTTCTCTTTTTGCATCTGATCTAATGGTTCGTTCGATTGCAACGAATTTGATTTCAATGTTTCAGAAGTCTTGGGCTTTGAATCGACTGACTTTTGTGGTGCGCTCTCTATTTCAGATATTGGTATTGACTTCTGATGGGTAATCGTATGTTTCCTGACATACAAAATGGGCACTTGTTTTGTATACAACAAGAGGTGATGTCCGGTCCCCAACAGTAAGATTCTATTACCGGACGACACTCTGTAATAGTCACCCCTCTGTTCCACGACATAGATAGGCATATGGAAGGAGGCATAGGAGCCGCTGTCCATAAAAATGCATCCATTTCCTGCCACAATAACAACCCAATCCGTTCCCACATTATTCCCCACTTTAATTGCCAATTGTCTGGTTCTGTCGAAATCAAATGTCATTTTCTCCCCTTTTTTGATGGGAGGGTCTGTCGAGAATATACACTTTCCGTCCCCAATTCGTGCGAAACAGCCCTTCCCAATGCGCTGTATTGTGTGCCCGCAGTAAAGCTTGTTCCCTACCTTTCCTATCGTAAAGCCTTTGTGATCGTCAATTGAATCGATAGAACCCAAGACCTGTTCTGATATCTTAAGACAATCAATAGGAAAGCCCTCACCAGTGATCCCTTTCATACCCTTCAACTTTGCATCGATGGCCTTATTGTCTAAGGGCTTGAGTTTGACATAATTGGGCATGCTACCTTCACATGGTAACAGCGCTCTCATCTTCATATTCGAAGGCAAATGAACCGCCTCAGACTTCTTGTCTTCGGGATCTTTGATTGGCTTCACTCTTGAAGAAGACATTGAAATTGTTCCAATAGTTGTGTCCAAAGTCTGAATTGTTTTTCAATTGAATATAAATTTTTGTTTAAAAAAAACTTTCAATTGTTTTGAGTAAAAGTTTTTTGAAAAAAAGATGAAAATAATTTGAAAATGAATTTTATTTCTGAAATTATAATTTTAAAAAAAGTTAACATGATATTTGTTTGCTAATTGTTAGGTATTTATTTTTGTTTTTTAATTCTTTAAAATTTATTTTATATAAATAAAATCAAATTTAAATCAATATTTTATAAATTGTTTGAAAGTTTTGTATTATTTCTGAATTTATTAATAAAACATTTAAAACAAAATCACTTTGTATTGAATATTGAGTATTGAGTCCTAACCGGTTGTGTCTCCCAATTAACTCCACTTAAACCCACTCTTTATCGGTTAAGTTCAGAGTTTGTGTCGATCGGACTTATAGATAATGAGGGGAAAGCCATCACTACCTTTAATTAATTGTATGTTTCTCTAATCATTTCACGCCTTCTCTACATTGCTTTCGACAACTGATTAATGTTTGCCTCAGTTTTTGAGGCGTTTTTCTTCTCCCTCTCGAAGAATAAAAAACGAATACAAAGAATGCTATAAATATTTTTGTGATAAATACGAAAAAATGAGAAAAACTGTGAATAATGCTATTCGACAGCACTTAAAAGCCGCACAACCATAATACAGACCACCCACTCATCACTGGTAGTGTTCCCCAACATTTGAAGGCAAAGAAAAAAAAGTTTTTTGAACGACACTTAAACTCCGGACTGATAGCCGTTAATCATTGGATTAAAATATTATTCACAAAAGAAGAATATTTTATGGATTCTTAAGATCACTATCTTTTTGAAGAGGACTTTGTTTTGCGGCAAAAAATAAGAAATTATTTGTGAACTGAAGTCTAGTTTTGTTTTTCGCCCGAAATTAAGAACACTTTTCGATTAATATTAAGTGAAAGGACTGTTCGACAACTGACTCGTGTATAGCGAAGACCCCCTGCGATGAAACCAGTGTTTTGTTGGTATCTATCGCTCCGATGCTTACTTGGATCATTTAATATGAGCAAGGTCTTCATAAACCTTGGTTACTTCGAGGACATTCAGCTTTTAAATTGAAAATTATTTTGATCCTCCAATTTATAGCCAAAACTTTCTTTTATTTTTTGCAAAATTGGTTTCCCTTTCGATTAAATAGATTTTAATTTGAAAATTATGTGAATACCAGTCCATTCTTGCACTCCAATGGGTAATTTCACCAAGGTGCACTGGCTCAATATGGTTGGCCTTGCTTATGGGTATTTTTAAGCGAATAAACTAATATTTCAAAACTTACCTCAAAAGTGTTGATACACCCAAAAAGTTATGTCACTTTTAGCGCTCGACTATAATTCATTTATGCAATGGCACTGTTGGATACCTGTGCTCTCTTAGCAAAACAACACAAAGAAAAAAGAATATAATACAGAATCCAATGAATAGGCGATGAGCACAGGGCTCTTGAAAAATAGAAGGGAAGGTAGAGTACGTGTGCCTCCGATATAATGTTCATATTATTTCACTTCTTATAAGTTCTTGAATTTTATTTCACATATTCTTAAGTAATTCCAAAGCAATGTCTAAACGTTTTTAGAGGTATTTCATCCGCTCTTTTGTAATGAGTTTTTGAAAAACTATTTTTATTATGATTTTTAACTCAAATTATTAAAAATGCGAATAATTTTCAACTGAATTATCATTTGTTAGCAATTTTTGGCTGAATTTTAAACTTAATTTTGTTTTTTTGTTGTTTTTTGCCGAACGGTTCGCAATAAATATTGTGTTCATTCCTGTTATGCAAAACTCACTCCAAGTCTTGTGTTTTATTTTTATTGAAATCGTTTTTTGGTTTTTATCTTTTCTAACCACTAATTTATAATACATGTGCGCGTGTATTACCACAATCACTAATTCGATTCCGAATGAGTGCCCCTTTTTCTTAGTTATTCTTCTTCTTAACTCAGAAGCAGAAGAATCAGAGCTTTTTAACTGAAGGCTCGCCTCATCTCAAAACCGATCAGACGATAGGCCATCAGTTGTGGGCTTTCAATAAGTTTTATCATTTCCGTCATTTACGCCACTTATTAATGATCTTCGATGAAGAGTTGGATCGCACCCGACTATCATCCAATTCATTCAGTGATTTACAAGTGCTTATCAAAGACTGCTCTCATCTCAAGTCTGCTCTGATCATAGACTCAGTAACTTTGAACTTGTGATGGCTTTTAAACCATTGAACAAAATATTCCGTCCCTGGATGTCATCCTTTGACCAGAAAAGTGTTGACCACTCATACTATAAGTGTTTGGATTTAAATGTGACGACAAATCAGTGTTTGCCATCCGTTTCATATGATTCTGATCAGAGTATGAACTCTAATGGACCGGCATTAAGTTCGAGGCAGTGCTGGACTCAATTCAATGGCTATGAGTTGATGGACAGTCAGTTGAATCTAATGAATATCTTAATGCGATCTAAAGTGAAGACACCGTTTGCATACTGTGCTAACACACCGATGAATGCTCTGTCTATTGACTGCTCAAAGGAAAGGATGGGTTCTGCGACAGAAGACAACAAAAACAAGATTTGGTTCACAAAATTCAAGCGTCAAAGACCCAAACGGTTCAATTGTCCGCACTGTCAGATCGCGTTCAGTAATAATGGACAACTGATTGGCCACATCCGCACCCATACCGGTATTCACTTCTTTCAACATTAGTTTTGTTTCTGTTTTTCTCTCCAATCCTTCAAAACTGATTTTTTTGGTGGAATTCCTTATAAATTATTGAATTCCTTATTTTCCGCAAACATTTTCTTTTCGTTTTCTGTTTTTGCTGATTGAGTTGTGGTGAGCCCTCTCTTTAGGTCAATGTCAGAGCGTTTTAGTTTTCATTTCAGAGAATGTTTTTCCTTTGATCTCATAATTTGTTGCATAAATTGCTTGTTTATTAGGGGAGCGACCGTTTGTTTGCGATCACTCAAGTTGTGGCAAATCGTTCACCAGAAACGAAGAGCTCACTCGACACCGAAGAATACACACAGGAATCCGTCCCTATTCTTGTACGGTCTGTTCCAAACGGTTCGGTCGTAAGGATCACCTAAAAAAGCATCAAAGAACTCACGAAAAACGCTACTATGGCTACGCCTCTAACAGCCTAACCCTGGAATCTGTTCCGCAAAGCGCTGCTCACTCTTCATATTCCTGTTCTTCAGCCCATAATATGTCATCTTTTTATAACTTATACAATTTTGTAATTTCCAGATGAACGCAACGAACAGCACATAACAGCACTTCCCTTCAAAATGATTAATAGATACCAATGTTTAGATTAATATGTCTTTTAAGACATGAGTTGAGTTGAGCTCTAATTTAAATCATTTGTAAACAAAAAATTATTTTTATTATTTGTGAAACTCTTATGTAATACACATTTGACACCAAAAGTAGCAAAAAGTCTTCAGTTCTCATCGTTTTTGTGAATAAAGTACAGGAAGTCTGAAGTTTTGTTTCTATTTCTTCTGATGACAATTAGGAGATGTTTTGCACAGCATATGATGCTGTGCTCTTGAGCTCGAAATCTATTGCCTTACAATTGATATGTCTTAGAAAAAAAGGTCTTACATCAGAAGACATTGACTAATTGTGCGACACCAGTGCAAAATGTGTGGCACTGGAATGACTGACTTAACAAAATAACAGCTACTGTTCCCCTCATATTCTGAGCGTTCCATAAAAATTACAATTTTTTGGGTTTTGAGTTCAAACCGATTGTTTCGCACAAAAACAGTCACTTTTCCGACCGATTTGTTCCCAGAATTTTGATTTACATTTCTTATCGATTACTCAATTGTTTTATTACAGAATAACTGAATTATTGTCAGAAAAACTCAGAATATTATTATTTATGTAATTCTTTTGGCAATAAATTTGATTCGAAATATATTTGTGGATAAGTTTTCTTTGAAATGTATTTTTGTGCAAAATTTTTCGCTGTTTTACTTATTCTTGGTTTATGTGATACGACTTTTGTGACAATCAGAAGACGTGTGGTTTTTAGCAGATCTCCTGTCAGAGTCAGGAGAGTCCCTCACAGAATACCTGAGGGAACCGTCAAATTAGTGGGCGGACAGTCCCACATCGAGGGAAACGTCGAGATCTATCACATGGGCCGATGGGGATCCGTATGCGATGATGAGTGGGATTTAGTGGACGCTCACGTCGTCTGCAAGTGGTTAGGCTTTCCAATGGGAGCACTGATGGCCACAAACAATGCACAGTTCGGACGGACCAGAAGTAAGACAAACTTGAAAAAGGGTTCAGAAAAGCTGGTGCTGAACACCGGAGTAGTTTTAATTTACATCAAAATTAATTTTATATTCATTTATACAAATAATTCAGAAAAAACGAAATGATTTAGTCGTTTGTGAGAAGAATTTATGTGTTTTTTCATCACTTATTTTATATTTATATTTGAATCGAGAATTCCTTAAGAAATTTGTTTAAAAATTTGTGGAAACGTCTCATAAACTCATAAACTTAATTAAATGTAAATGTTTTTCCTCTTTTTTTTGTGGCTGTGCTCTGACTGCCTGTCCTGTAGAGCTTATTTGGATGGATAACGTGTATTGCAGTGGAGAGGAACAGGCGTTGGCCGACTGCCAGTTCGACGGCTGGAAACTACACGACTGTACCACCAATGAAGCCGCCGGAGTTATATGCAAAACAAGATCTAATCAAACCATTCCTGTTATCGATCCGATCGACAATTCTGGTCATGAATTGAAAAACAATCATCAAATTGAAGGCAACACCAGTAGTGCTAATCACAGCAGAAGGAGTCAGAGCAGTCAAGCCCTGACCATAAGCAATGACGCGCCTCTCCTGACAAACCCAGCCATCAGTTCCAACACTAAAATAAGAGTAATTGTCTCATAAATTATTTAAATTCAAGTTTAAACTCAAAAAGATTAATACAATACAAGTCTAAAGGCATTACATATTCTAATGAGTCGTTTATTTTATTCCTGTTTTTCAATTCATTCCAATATTTATTGCTTTAAAACAAAAGACAAAACTTTTTGTATAATTTTAAGACTTTTTTCAAACAAAAAACCATAGATTTTATCCAAAGAAGACATTAATATCCGTCTGAGTGGTGGACGCAATAAATTTGAGGGCAGAGTTGAAGTGAAAGTCTCTGATAAGTGGCAACTCGTTTGTGGCGATGGATGGGGTCTTTTGGAAGCGATGGTTGTCTGCAGGCAATTAGGTCTGGGCTATGCGGCACACGCTGTGCAGACCAGTGTTTTTGGTGGGCACAACCTCTCACTCGTATTGAGTGGAGTCCGGTGTA
The DNA here is from genome assembly GCA_034699985.1 of Minunthozetes semirufus. Classification (NCBI taxonomy): domain Eukaryota; kingdom Metazoa; phylum Arthropoda; class Arachnida; order Sarcoptiformes; family Punctoribatidae; genus Minunthozetes; species Minunthozetes semirufus. The sequence goes on from JAQIXD010001119.1 coordinate 16,332, forward strand.
AGGGATATGAGACAAACTTAGCCGATTGTATAATGAATTCATTGGGCACTGTCCACAAGTGTCCGTCCATTCACGACATCGCGGGAGTAATTTGCACTTCCGGTTAGTGTTTGTTATGAAAATCACATTTAATTATTCTATTTGTTGGACAGAACTTCCAGATCTTGTTCCCGATGAGAAAGAGATCGAAAGATCAGCCTATTTGGAGGATAAGATGCTTATGCTATTGCAGTGCGCTATGGAAGAGAACTGTCTGTCCAGTTCTGCCTATACTATAGATAGACAACAATACGGTATAACACCTTTTAATTGAAACTCTAGTCTTGAAAATTAACTTTTGATGGAAAGGGTGGCAGTTTGAGCACAGGAGGCTATTACGATTCACAGCTAGAATCGCAAATATGGGAACGGCTGATTTCCGACCCTTTTTGCCCAAACACATATGGGACTGGCACGCCTGCCATCGCCACTATCACAGTATGGAAGTGTTCGCTCACTTCGATATATTGAATAGTGAGGGCAAGAGAGTGGCTGAAGGACATAAGGCCAGCTTCTGTCTCGAAGACAACAACTGCAAAGACAACTCCACTGCAAAGTATGCCTGTGCTAACTATGGTGATCAGGGTATTAGTGTTGGATGTGGTGAGTATGAGATGAATACCATATAATGAGATATTACTCTATTTTTTTCTTTAATCTCCGGAACGGAACCGCCGACAGTCGATACTTATTTATATAACGTTGACTGTCAGTGGATAGACATCACTGATATAACTCCTGGCGTTTATCAGTTGAAGGTATGGTTCGAAGCGATTACTCCAGAATTGATTGATAACTAACTATCGATAACTATTAGTAAAAGTATTTCTTTTTAGGTCTCAATAAATCCAGAATTCAAAGTCTCTGAACTGAGTTTCGACAATAACGCCGCGTTGTGTACATTCTTCTACAATTCATATGAGGGCAGAGTCTATAACTGCACACTTGTCCGACCATAAACTTGTTAAACTCATCCTAACCATCAATAATCAAATAGCAATAAATGTTATAATTTTTCATTTGGAGAGAGAGAGAGAGAGAGAGAGAGAGAGAGAGAGAGAGAG
>JAQIXD010001120.1:0-17418 GCA_034699985.1 Minunthozetes semirufus
CTCTCTCTCTCTCTTTCTCTCTCTCTCTCTCTCTCTCTCCAAAATTTTTAATGAAATTTCCAGTAAAGCCTTCCTTTTGATAACATTTGAGCTAATTTTGCTTTGATGTTAATCTGGGTTATTCCTACTGAACCTGGTCGGGGATTCTTAGAGAAATATTGGTCTTTTGAGTAAAGAATTTGCTGATAAGCCCTTCCAAAGAATTTTGTTGTTTCACTCATTTTGTTCAGTATTTAAAACATAAGTTTTGTTGCACGCAATGGGCGTACATTCACTGAATTACCAAAGGAAAAGACTACAGCCTTTTCCCTCTGTATTATACAAGATTATTGCAATAGTTTCTCAATTGAATTAAAAGACCAGTTTCTCTGCCAATGGATTATTTGTGTTCAGCCATAAGTGTGTTTGACTCAGGACTTACTTAAAGACATTTCTTTAGTTATATATCGTCTGTAATAACCATTTTTCAGACGTAATTCAGATTTATTTACTCCGATTCGCCACTAATTTCATTGCATTCAATGAAATACAGAGTAAACACAAAAATCTAATTTTTATTTATGACAACAATTTTATGTATAGTTTATAGAAATAAATTCAATTTGAGGCCAAAAAATATGTGACTCAATCATATTCTCCTGGGTATTAGTGGCCAATGGATCCAGAATTATGAAATAATTTCACAAGTTTGCCATTTAAGTCTTGATAAACAAGATTATAATTTACGATAATTGAAATATGGATTTATTTTTATCCGGATTTGATTAAGAAAGACAACTTTTTTCACAACTGTTTAGCAGGGTTTTTGTTGCACTTTTATTTGTTGCACATTCATCTTAATATTTTAAAGGTTAGGGGTTAAATAAGCCTCCCCTCGATCTATTCGATGGCAAAACTATGGTGAAAAATCTTTAAAATGTTTAATAGATATTTATACTTAAAATGATATTGGGCTGTTTTAACATTAAATTTAAATCCTCCTTGTCAACCCTTGACAACTGAGAGCCTGCACATCCTTTTGAGTGAAGAATTTTTCAAAATATATCATAAGCTCTCAATTATTTCAAAAGATGTTCACATTTATTACTTAAGAAAATATTTTATATCAATTTTATACTTAAATCACATGAATTGTGTCGATTCGAGCGTAAAATTAATGTGAAAATTATGCCACAATTTAACCCATAATAACTCAAATGTCAAACGAATTTCCAAGAATTTCAGCACAGATTGGGTTTGCATTAAATATAACCAGAATTTGATTTATTCAACATTTTTATAGAGAATTTGGAAAATACTTTAATTTGTGCGACAATTGAGTGAATAGACATTAATTTGAGATCATTTTCAGACATATTTCAGACATCTCTTGAGATATGTCTCAGATCTGGACGTAAAGCATATCCCCATTTGACTGCTTTCGGACGGAATAAGCGCTTGATTTTGTCAAAACACACTCTTTGGTTATGACTAGCGGTAGGTCTATGTGTGTGTTCATTGCAGACGGAATATCTACTGTCACATGTAGTTCATAGGTTACCGAAATGATAGGACAGTCCACTGATAGTTGAACATTAGCAGGAACGGGAACCTGGACTCAGTTCAACATGAATTAGTTAAAAGAATTTTCAACAAATAGAGAAAAGGGTTACTCCCGTTTCATAAATACAGACCTGGATTATTTCAACACTAGTGAGTCCGGGATCTACTGGCGTTCCCTCTACTCTTAGATATTTGGTTTCTTTGGTTTTTTGTTTTCCTTTTGCGATAAAAGTTTGGGTTTGCCTGAGAGTCGCGCGAGGAGTCACTCGTAGGGACGTCTTGTTTGCTATATTACTGTTAACTGCTATTAATTCGCCTGAAATGACATAACATCTGATGAGACGACTGTTATCTTTATGACTATAATTAAAGATAAAACAGAAGACAGACCCGGAATATATCCTCTCTTATCTACATTGATATCGATTGTAATAACTCCCGGTTTGAGCCATAAAAAGCCTAATTTTCTCTCACGGGTGGCGCTCATCGGCACCTAATAAGAGTACAAATGTCAGGCAATTATATTCAATTCAATGTGTGGACAGACCATTAGGTTCTCGCATATGAGAGGAGCCTCGACTTCAAACTCTGTTTTTGTCTTATGGTTGAACGAAAACAATGGTTTTTCGATCTCCGCTTCGATCCAGTATTTGACTGATCCATGAAAGCCAACAAAACTCGAAGGAATACCTCTTTAAATAGATGTGAAAGCAATTTAAGCAAAGTTTGTTTCAATCAAATCTATTGATTACTCTTTGGGTAATTGATAACAGAATGGGAACTCATGGATGCCTTTAGTGATCATTCCATTGAATGCTTTGAAATAAAAAAACAAATAAAATGAAAATCAAATCAAATAAAAGTCAATAGAAAAACAAAAGGACTACTGTTTCGAACGAAATCGTAATCCAGAGCCATGTATTGAATGCTGTCTTTGTAGGTACGGGTCCTCCGATGATTTCCCGAGCCTTTGTTCTCAGTCCATTTGACTTCAGCCATACCCACTAATTGCATCCGAATCTATTTCATATGATTAAAGGTGTTATACAAGAATCCATAGATAGATAATTAAATTCAAAATTATCTATATCTCAATCAAACCATATTAAGCTGGAGTTCCCCTTCGAGAGCGATCACACATTTTCCGACCACTTCTTCGCCCAATTGATAGACCTTTTTATTTGCGTTCAAAAAGATCTCGAACTTTTGTAACTGAATTTTTCCCATTATTTCAGAGAATATTTCGCTTTAGAGTAAAAACATGAGAAAACAGTTTAATGAAAAGCAACTGAAAATTGATTGAAAAGTGAATCACAAGAGTTTAGAAATAGTCTTCACTTGTCTTTTGAACAAATGGTTGCTATGATTAGGAGTTGTCAACAACTAAACGTTAAAAGGACTAAATGTTTGCCACGACTTCTGCAATATTATGTGACAACAGTTCAGTGGTGTTGAGTCAAACACTCGTTGGTGGTATTGATCTGTTTTTATTGATAGAGTGGGACCGGCTTTCTCTTACATATTGTCTTGATGAGACAAATATTAATTTTGTGCCATAGCAACACCTCATAACAACTCCTGACACTCTGCCTCATTGTCAAGGCTCTCATAAATGGGTCATCCCTTCAATCTTAGCCACAGAATCGATAGAATATTTCATAGAATCTGAAAATGTTTTGCATTTTTTTCCGTTTATTTACTCCAATAAAAGTATGAATTATAGACTCTATAAATATATTTACTTTAAATATGAGCTCAGAATATGAACAACAAAATTCAGTTCATGAAAAGACATCTGGAATTCAATTTTCAAATAGCATTTAAGATAAATAATATTTCAGAGATATATCAGAGATGTTCACAACTCAGATGAGGGTATTTTCTATAAAATAAAAATTATCATTTTAAATTTTACTGATCATTCATATGAATGAAAACTAATCAAATTACAATAGAGTAAAAATTATCTTGATAATATTTGGAACAAAAATAGACAAGAATATTCTGTTATCTGATATTTGGTGATCTCGTGCGCATCACTGATGGAGATGCAACTGATAAAATTATATCCCATTTTCCAAATTAGCCTCAATTTTGGAAATCTATTGTCATTCGTTCACTTAATTGAAAATTTTCGCAATATTTCTGTACCGTTGGGACTATGAGGAGGGAAGGGGTGGAACGGCAGACATTAATAACACAATCGTTATCTTTGGTACAAATGTAGTACAAACATCTGAGATGTGGTTATATAACTCATTAAATGAATCGATCATTAGTTTATCAAACAAATTGTTATATAATTTTCGATGAAATTGAGCCTATTATGTGAGCCCACACATAGACACACACATAAACACCAATAGCACATCCATAACAAAATCCTGATATTACGTAAAATAATTTATTCAAATGAAATGTTTATTAAATGAGTTTTGAAATATTAGTTTTTTGTTTGTCGTCAGAAATGCCAACAATTTTTGGTGACATTTAAAGACTGTTAAGGGAGAGGTAGGACAGGGAGAGTAAATTTCTCTCATAATTAAATCAATTTTATTGAAGCTTTGCTTTTGAGTGCAAATGACCACAAATATCGAAAAATTTATTCTTTGTCTCAAAAGTACAATCAAAGTGCAAACATTTGTTTACAAGAATATACAAGAATGTATGAATAATGCTTATTTTGATAATATAAATTTTAATATACATATAATCTCAACAAATATTGTCCACAAGAGTGCCCGCATTGTCTCAATTAAACAGATTCTATCTTAACTTAGTAAAATTCTCGATAACTAATCTTGTAAATTATCCATTGATAATGAACTAACCTAAACTAATTTTTAATCAAATGAAATAACTGTATAACTATTTACTCATATTCTGCATTAATTAAGATAAAATTGACCTAAACATAACAATATGAACATCTTGTCATGGACATTATTTTTGATTCAAGCAGTAATTGATAGTCAAACGGTAACTTTTAAGCAAGATAATTACCTCGGTATTATTAATGCCCAAAGAATTCTAAAAATAGGTTAAAACAAATTACTTACTCTATTGTGAAATATTATCAAGATACGTCAGTATTCGAAACTGGTAGGTATTAAATACCAAGATATCACTCACAATATCAATTTTTATAGTTTAATTTCAAAATTAAATTCAATTTGAAATTTTAGTCGTATTTGTTTACAAGATCATATTGAATATATTATTTTGTAATCAAATAGAACTAAAATTAAAATTTAGATTAAGCTGGTAGTTTCCGAAATTATTTTCCATTCTAAATTTTCCTCGTTTGAAATTAGAGCAGTTAATTTTGACAAGCTAATTTTCAATTTATCATGCTCATTGCACTGTTTGACTATCATTCACTGGAGAATTAAATTATTTTAAATTAGCATGCTTAATTATAAAGTTAAATCACAATAAATCATTGAAAGGTGGGATAACCAATGGAATGGCAGTGAGAATACACTTTATAAATTTTAATATAATACTCTTACCATGCTAAACTATGCAATAGTTAAATTTTAATTAAACTGGTTAATTTAATAATTGCCTGCGTTAAATTACCCGTTCAAGTCCTCTCCCGTGGTTATCCCTGAGTTTTAACACGAATTCAACAAACACTGTAATATTGATATTTCAAGTAAGTTCAAGTACCAAAATATCCAGGTTTATTGAAAACGTGTCAATCCTCCAAATATTCATTTTAGTGCTAAATTAATAGATTAGTTTTAATTAAATCAAGTGTTTATCAAATAAAAAGGTGACTCAAAATTTTAAAAATCGAGATAACATTCAAATAGAAAATTAACTAAAAATTTTCAAACCCTTATAATTGAGTGAAAAATATTTGGATAAACAACTTTGAATAATAGGCTCTTGAGATCAATTATGAACACATATTAGAGAAATAGCTATAATAGCTGCTATAATAGCTAGATCGTATTCAAAAATATCATTATAATTTATGAATATTGGAAGAGACATTATCTTTTCAATTAAATGATAATGAGGTAAATTCAAATTGGGAAAGGTCATCGGTACATTTCGCTTATAAATCAATAGTATTGTTTAAATTTCATATTTTCAATATTATTTTCAAATAAGTGATCAATTAGAAGAGCTTGATTAAAAATGTAACAAATATACGACAAAAGATTAAGATTGTGATTATCGGGCAAATATTCACTAACAATTTTGAGTAAACCCACAATCAACTGATAGAATCAAATAGTGTCATGGTGGGGTTTTATTAATTGTTAATTCGATAAGTTATTTGTGCGAAAAATGGTGCAAAAGTGCGAATATTCATAAAATTGTAATTAATTTGTCATAAATTTAATGTTTAATTCACTGAAATTCTATAATCATTTGTATATCCATTTTGAAAGTCTTTTGAATATTTGGATAAACCTTTGAATTTGTGGAAAATATTGTTCATCTTCTTGTAGTTGGTCTGACTCGCCTCCAAGTGGTCAATGATTGGCAACGGATAGTCTCTTCCGATAATACATTTAGCCCTCTCCTGGACATCGATGGGTGCCTTCCATGGCTCGTGAATATACTTTCGCGGGTAGTGTTTGAGCGCCGGCACGTATTTACGGATGTAGTCTCCATTGACATCAATCTTTCGCCCAAAATTGATGGCGCAATAGAAGAACGGGATTTGCTGGAAGTTATAGCTGGATGAGTGCCACATCCAAATGCCAGCGTTGATACTCGAGTCGGCATCCAATAGGAGTTCGTCAAAGATCTTCATTCCCTCTTCCCATGAGATCCAAAGACCCCCTCTGGTTAGAAAGCAAATGGTTGCGTGTCTGGCAACGGGATGCACCCATCCCTCAGTAATAATCTGGGTTTGTATAGCATCGATGTAGGGAAAGCCAGTCTGAGCGTTAGCCCACTTTTCCAAGAGGTCCGGCTTCCTATCCCACGCTATTTGCAAACAGTTTGGATTGCCAATCATTGTGTCGTAATTGAAGTTATTTGTCGACAAACAGTAGAAGAACTCTCGCCATAGGAGCTGTCCATAGAGCGAAAGCGGAGGACTGGTCTTCTTAAGCTTCTTATAGATGTTATAGAGCTCTTGGTAGAAGAGTCGCGCCGACAGACACCCGAATCTAATCCGGAATTAATATTAATTTTTTTCATTTATTTGTTTTTTGACTGAAAAGCGTTAATAATGTTTACGTTTGGACTCCTTTTTGGGTATACTTTCATCAGAATAGTTTCAAATTGAAACCTTCACTAAAATATTCCTATCTATTGAAATCTAACGAATATTTTTTGCTGGATTACAATTATCTCTCATTTATCTACTCATAGGTAAACATTATTGCCTTTCATTCAATCGATTGAAGATTAATAAAGAAATGAAAGAACGGATCAAAAGTGCTTTTAGTGAAAAAGTAATGGAAAGTAAAGGAAAGGTCTATGAATTAATCAAAAGGTTTTTACCAATTGGTTCCAAATGAAAAAAATGATAAAAATCAATAAATTCTTACCCAGTAATCAAAGTTCAGGCAATAATGAGTTTTAAGCTAAAAGTTATTTAAATATTTAATTTTGATAATTTCGTCGAATATATGCCCAAATAATGAGTCAAAATCAAGAGCAAGGATCAAATGAATCATAACCTTAGATATGGTGACAGTCCTGTGTTGGTTGTGCCGAACAGTGACTGTTGTCTCAGTCGTGGTATACCAAAGACAGCGATCCATGCCTTCTGCTGGAGGTGTCGTTCCAGGCGGAGCAGAGCCTGACTCTCGCCTCCAATCCAAGGGCTTTGACTGACCACTTGAGTAGAGTCGAACCCTAGTTCTTCGAGAGTCGGGATTCCATACCTTATGTCATGGTCTTCACCGATAGGCGATATGGCCTTATCGATAGTTTGCAAAGTGATGCGGGGTTTGGGTGGTGGCGGTGCCCCTAGAGATGCCACTACGCTTTGGAAGTGGGGAAAGCTTTTAGGAGTTCCCCCACATTTGTCCAAAATTAGCTCCAATGAGTAGAGTGTATGGGAACAGCTAATTATCACTCGAACTCCAGACTGATGACACATTTGCGTGATATGTGTATCTCTTAGTTTGCCATAAGGCTCCGGTTCAGTCTCGAAGGACAGGTGAGTTGTATTCCACTCTATTATTGGAAATCAATTTGTTTTGTTTTAATCCAAAAAAGGATGTGCCAAAAAACATATGGATTATCTGATTAATTAACAAGTTCATAGTAGTAGCAAGGATTAAATGTTTCTGATTGAGAACTAAAAAAATAAAGATTTTCAAAATGATCTTGCTTAATATTGCTTAACATTGCAAGATAGTGCTTAATAATCCCTAATTATATAACTTTAATGACACTATTATTAGAAACTTTCGAGAAAAAAAAATTTTGTTGAGAAGTTATTCCTCGAAAAAGATTGCATCAATCATTATCTGGATAATTAACCATGGTCATTTGATACTCTACATTTAAAAAGACCTTTTTGAAGAAAAACAAAACTAATAGCCCTCAACAGTGAGTCACAGGCTGTGACTCACAGCACTCACAGGTCTCATTACTCATTAGGTATTTCTACTTAAAAATATAGTCTTAACTTGAAATGATCATGCTTAATTGAGAATTTTCTTTCCATTAATGATTTACAATCTATTCTTAAGGACATTCTTAAGCCTTTTTTCAAATAATTAAATCTTAAGAGAAAAAGAGATTATTTCTTTACCTTTAAAGAGCTTTGGAAAGACGTCAGATGGTTGTCCCCGAATGACGAAAAGTCGAGAATTCAATTTCCTGAGACTTGCATCGAGGTCTTCGAGCGCTTGGATAAGGAACAGCCATTTGTTGATCCCTCGATTGGAAACAGAAGCCACAGATTTGTCGATCAGATAAACGCATCTGAATGTCGTGGCGTTCTTCAAACCTAACAAACAAAACCTCTTTACTATCCTTTAGGGGTGAGTGTAGGCTCACCTTCGATAAGGGCCGGCTGGTCATGAAGTCTTAGCCCCCGCCGGAACCAATGGATGAGATGTTTGTTACCATTGGCCACATACTTGTCCTGTGTCTCGCTCTCGACCACTGACTCCTTGATGTTAACCATTCATTTAAAGTTACGAATAGATCGTAAAAAAACAAAACTATCAACTTTTCAACATTAATCAGAGATAACCTAAGATCAAATTCTAAATATTCTTGGACCTTTCATCCAAGATCATATTTCATCTCATTTTTGAATAAAGGATCACAATATTCTTGAATCACAACAAAGTAACAAAACTGAGCAAATGATCAGGGCTTTGACCAAGAATTCGGTTTTTATTGAGAATAAAGTTCGAGAAGAGTCTAAACTAATTACATAACAACAAGTTATTCAACAACTAATTCAATACAATGATTGGTCGCAAAACACTTGTTTCGTCACATATTATCTGTTATTCTGTGCTATTGACTACTCTTCCAGAATATTCCGATTACTCATCCATTAGAGGGGAGAACAGGTATTTCTTGTGATTATGTGTCTCGTCTTCAAACAGAATTAGATTTCCTTTTATTTTAGATTTGTAACATGCTCAGTTACTTATTTTTAAACTTATAGAGAAAAACATAACACGTTATATAATTATAAAGATCTTATTATTTGATATCAGAGGTGCTGAAGATAAATATTTGACAAAACATCTCATCATGCAATATGACCCCCTATTTGACAATAGATCCTGGAAAATGTTGACCATCTTATATAATTGTTACTTATTATTATGATTTGCATCCCAGAAAGAACCAGACACTTGCAACACCTATGATATAATGATTAATGTGGATAAATTAACCGGTAATAGTGATGCAATTTCATTTTGCAATATGATCCTGTTTTTCTAATTGATTTTATTTTCTAAATAATTATTTATTATATAAAATAAAATCTCTATTATTACATAAGAACGCCTTCTACACCCTGATGTACATTTTGTTGATTAGGACATTTTATGTAACTTTGTTTCAGATATTCTATGCTTTTGTGATGTAATCAGAATTTGAGACAAATCTCCAATTATTTCATAGAAATGGTATTCATTTCAATAATGTCTTCCATTTGAGACGAAACTTTTCCAGAAAGATAGTGTTAGGTTGAGTTAGATTAACCTAACTCTTGCACTTTCTCTCACTTTCCCTGAATAATAGGTTTTTCCTCACTATAATGAGCTATAATGAGCCTTGTTCAATCAATTGAAAAAATGATGAGACAAAAAACATCTACAAATTGTTTGGCAATTCAACTAAATATTTATTAAATATGGAAACACTTTTCCTTTTCGCAATCATTGTTTATTCACCATATAAACAAGATTATTTTCGATGAATTACACTAGTATTAATTTAGATATAACTTGCTTAAAGGTATTCGCTTTTTTTATTTAATCGTTGAATAAATTTCAGTAAAAACAATAATTTGTGAAAATATTTGCAAATAAAATAGAGATAACTCTTGACCTCAGCAGAGATAATATACTGAACTTTCTAAAAATGATCTATCAATTGGATTGTAAACTCTGTTGATAACCTTGATCACTTATTTATATATGTGAACTGGTAATGTGCTGAGCGGTTAGGCTCCAGGTTTGCGAGTGGTGTGTCGATTGTCGACTACAATTTCAAGGTATGGGAAATTGAAATTTCAAATAAAAACAATTAGCAATAAATATCGAGTCTGAGTAGTATGTGATAAGAGACGGGACAACCATGAAATTCTTGTGCAATAAAATACTATATAACTATTAAAAGTGAGGTTTGAGTTGTTTTTCACTCGAATTGACGTTTAATTTGAAGTCATTTTTAGATATAAAGTACAGACAATTGATTACAAGTATTTCAAAGTAAAATCCTTTTGAACTAATCTGAGTAAAAATGGTCTCAAATTGTGTTTACTTATTGTTTTCGTTGGCTTTAATTGGTTTTTGTGACTCAAAGAACATATTGAAAGAGTCTAATGATATCAAACTTAGGATTTCCTCAATCAATGGCAACTGCTTCGAGAATAAGGACTGTTGGATAGGATCCGACGACAATAGGGTTTGCGTTGACCACAAGTGTCAGTGCAAACCCAACTACGTGTTTGACTACATCAACAACCAGTGCAAGTACTTTACGTGCCGTTTGGACAAAGACTGCCAGAGCTATGATCGGAACAGGATCTGTGATGCCTACGACGGCTGCAAATGCGAGAACGGTTTCGCACAGCACTCGAACTCAATGAAATGCGTACTCAGACGAGCCATAGACAGCCCCTGCAATGAAGACGCCGACTGTACCACTGCGGAGGACTCTCACCGCGTCTGTTATCAGAACTCTTGTGTTTGTAAACTGTTCTATAAATACGATTCTTATACCAAACAATGTTTACCTAAAAATATCTGTGACTCAGACAAAGACTGCCAGAAATATGACGCCAATAGGGTGTGCGATGACTATAATCTCTGTATTTGCAATTCCGGATACTTCGCGAACTCCATATCCGAGAAGTGCCGCAAAGTATACAAACAGTCAAAGACACAGAATAACCACTAATTTGGTCACTAATGCTGTCCTTACTTAAGATTTTTCTAATTCTCCATTTATTTTGTATTGAAAACCAACTAATCGTTTATAACTTGTAATAATAATCAATGAGAGGAACGGATAGCCTTCAAAGTCATGTCAGATATTAGATGTCTTGTCATCGGTTTGGCCGGGAATTCAATTTGAAGTACAAAAGAGCACTTAATTTATGCATTGATTAGCTTTCAATCAAAATATAATAACCTTTTTCTCTAATCATAGAAATAATTATCGCGTTTTATAAGTCTTTATTGAAATACTAATTATTTTATATTTGCTGTCACTTCACACACACCCAGGGATTCGTTTTAATTTATTGGCGCCGACAGCTTACGGCACATGACTTATCATAACATTAATTGATAGATAAAAATTGAAAATAATATAAATATAAATACATTTTATTGTTTTGTGTTTTTCGATAAATACCAGAAATATTGTATATATTTATAAAATATGAGAAAAAAGTCCTAAAAAACTGAGTGTTTGTATGTTTTGCACAAAAAACGAAAATACTATTAATTAATTGAAGAGAAAATAATAAAATTTTATTTACAATAAAAACTAATCCAAAGAACTATCTTATGATTGACTTATAAATAAAAATATAAAAGAGATTAAGTGTTGTTTCGCTCAATGGGTTCGCGATTCAGTGTTTGTCTTATCTGTTCTTCAATTCAATGGAATTCAAGAATAGGTTCTGAGATTTCGCTTTGAATTTGACTTTAATGATGAAAATTCTTCGCCTCTTATCTGATGTAATCCTTTTTCTTAGAGCAGAACAGCATAAGAGTCAATGCGATCAAAACTAATTGAATTAAAGCGGCCACTAAACACAACAGGCCAATTATGCCGCTCCTCAGCTCCAGGAATTCTCGTAATGCCAACGCACAGCCCTTTCAAACGTAACAAGAATTAGTTGTTTATCTATTTCTCTGGAAATTACGGCTCAAATCATATTTGAATTGTTTTATGGATTACATAATAATAATAATTGTATTTTATAATACCTTTTGGTTCAAGAACTGAGTGCCCGTCAGATAACATGAGGTCGGGATTGACATTCCATACCTCTGATAGTCGTTAAGAGAGACGACACCACAACATCTCAACTGTAATGCAATACAAAACAGAATTCTCATGAAATTCAATCATTAATTCATATAATGTTTCCGATCGAAGACTTCTTTGAATCAATTGGAAAAATCAAATCAATGACTGGCAATGGCTTCAATATGACCTACATATACTACAATCAGGAAGTATTGCAATTTTTTTCTAGACGTTTACGGCAATAAAAATGTTAACATGCATAAAATGATTAAGCGTTATCATCTCACTTATCAGGATTCTTATGGAATATTTTCTTATTTATTGAGAAGATTTAGATTTTAAATAAACCTGGTTTTTACCTAATTTGATATTGAATGAGTGATGGAACTTTTTTAAATTAATCAAGAGAAATGTTTTTGTAAACAACTTTATATTTTACTCAATAATTAATTAAAAACAGTTTATAAGTGATTTTTAGTCGAGTGCTGTGCTCTTCAGTTAGACTTTGGTTTCAGACTAATGTTTGATATTCTGTGCGTTCATTAGATAATGATTCTCAAAGTGTCACTCAATTTTGAACAGGGTTTAAAAGTAGCATGTTACTAGCAATACATTTACAAGTTTATGTTATTAAACAGATTCTATTCGTTTGTCAATCGTTACTAATTAATAACAAAAATAGTTTTGTCAAAAGAAAGTTAATATTTGTTTTGTAAACATTAAATGCCTTCAAATAATGATAAACTGATTTTCGATTAGTTGTTCACTAATTCCTCTTTTGATGAATCACTTGAGTGATGACGGAATCACTTTTTTATTATTATTTTAAAACTTGATTTCAATATAATTGTTAAATGAATGAGGAAATTGAGTTTCAAAAATGCTCTTAATTTTCCCACTCAAAGGTATTTTGATTCTCTGCCAAAACTTTATTGAATGACACATAAGTTTTGTGTGTGAATGAAATGACCTGTCATTCAATGAGTTTAATATAACAATTCCTGACTTGTATTGCAAAACATTTTATTCTGATACTATTGAAAGGCTTTCATTCAAGAGAATCCTTTCAATTGATTTTCAAATGAAATTCAAATTCAACTCAATTTTCAAATGGATTGCAAATCCTCAGAGACTTGAGGGAAGACTAAAACTATTTTCATCAAAACTCAATTTAAATTAAATTAATTTCAAGTTATAAGTACTTAAAGTACGTGTACTTTGAGTCACACGGGGAAATAAACAAGCTCATCTAATTCTTAGTGTAAATTCACCAGTAAATAATTTAAGCATTGGATAACTTTCAATATTAACTTCAAAGTTACTCTGAAAAAAGTTCAGTAAATTTGTAAGCAATGAATACATTGAATTTGATGTTTATATTTTGGAATTTGAGTCCAAAATCTAATGCCTTTTAAATAAGAGATGATTTTGCATACCTTAACCTGGAAGAAGTCAATAAAACCACGAGATCTATCGTCATATGGGTATTGCTGTAATTCAGCGATCAATTCCCTGAACGCAAAGTTATAGAGCTTTTGATAGAAAAGAAAAATAAAATTTTCAGAAACTTTTGAATTTCAAAAATAAGTATAAAAACAAAATAAAAGTCAATTCTATTACTCTTTCTCCGAATCCATGAAATATTCCTAACGTAATGATAGCCACTTGTAATCCGAAGAGTATCAGCAAAACTAATCCGTACTAAATGACAGCAATCAATAATTGGTTAGTTATTAATTATGAATCCATTATTCTAATCATGCTAATTTATTTACCAAAATTAACAGATTAGAATTTTCTGAAAATGCTGCCGCACATCCCAGTAGACCCAAAAACATGATAATTCCGCCGACAACTATCATAATATACGCCGCGGTTACTATGTTGTAGGTGTCAATGAAACGACTCGGTTCATATGACTTCGGGTCAACTATTAGCCAAATACCGATCCCACATATAACCCATCCAAACAACTATTCAATAAAAACAGAGAAAAATTCAATTTAATTATGATTTGTAAACAATTTATCTAAAGGTTAGACATAAAGAATTGTTGAGACAATTATTTGAGTTATCCATTGAATTTGAATTGAAATGAGTTCACCATGGTAATATGGTAATAAAATGTAATAATTCCAGGAAGAATTCCATTGTGAATTTCAATCAAAACATTATATTTGATTACAATAATTATTATTATTCAATAAATTTATGCAACAAATGATTGAAATTAAATGAAATTCTGGAAAAAATTCATTGAATACAAACCCAGAGAACAAAATTGAAGAAAAATAGTAAGGCTTTCGTCACTTTAGCCATCCTTTTGGCCGCACAGACAGAGACCAGGGAACAGCACCGGCAGACAAACACACGTTCGATGCTATTCACCGAACCCTTGTTGGGGATGAGACTGTCTTTCTTATCTTTTTTGATGAGCTTTTCATCCTTTTCCTCTTCGATGTCCTTCTCTTTAGTCTCCGCCAGTTTTCACACTTATGTCTATTTTATCATTGATTTCAAACACAAAACAGTTGGCCATCGATTAGAATAACAATAAGAGAGACAATACTATTGAATGACTATTTATTCGCAGACAATAGACTACTTGTGGTGTAGTTCTTGTTTGGCGATGACTTTGCAAACTGTTTATGGTTGAGTCGAAAGTGAATTTCAATTAAATGTTTGGCAGAAAAAGAGAAAAAAAACTTTTGCCAACAAATGTTGAAAATTGTAAATATATTGGTCTTTACGTATGGGTTGACACACATATAGTGTTTTCTGGTTTAATGCGATTCATATTTCAATTGAATTTTTATTTCGTTTGATTGTTATCCGAGTCGTTCCACTTCTGTAGCCATAGATCACGAAAGGAGTGACAAAACAGATAATAATAATTAGTTTTTATTTTTGATTTCAAATAGAACTGGAAGTCATTTGTTCTGAATAGATTTCAATGAGATTTGATTCTCATATTAATTTTACTATAATATTCGTCACTCTATTCAAATTAGTATTTCCCTTCTTCTGCCCATCCCTTCAAGTGATGTAGTTTTTTAGAAAAAGAATTTAAGGAATAAGTGAAAATGGTGAATAAAAATTTAAGCAAGAACATAATGAAATTAATTTCCAAACAGAATTTATTCTCTGAAAAGTTTCAATTAATTCAAACATTTGGCAAAAATTAATAACAATTTAATTGAAGTTTAATTTCTATTTTGATTTTTGGTATTTGATTCGAAGCCTTTCGGGCAAACCTGTGGCCCAAATACACCCGATATATGAGACCCAATCCATAGCTCTGGTCGGCCACAAGTACTCAAACATCCAAACTCTGAGTCTCTCAAAGGGACCCAAAACTCTATAATAAGCCGAAACTGATTTATGTGTCACTGCGTTAAACATTGTGTCCACAACACTGTCGACCGCAGGCCTGGCTGTTTCCAGAGCTTTTTCCAATAGTGCTTGATATCCATGAAAATAACAGTCACCATAAGCTGCTCTAATGTCTTCAGGTGTTTGTTCCCAGGCTTGTAGTAGAGCCGAGTGATGATTGGGTCCGTTCACTAAATTGGTTCTAAACCCAAGATTAAAATGAATGACAAATATGAATGAACTTTAGGCAATACCTGAAGAGATGCGGTTCTATGCAAATGACATCGATATCCCATTTTCTCATTTCACGTCTCAACCCATCAGAGAAAGAGATGACAGCACTTTTGGACATACAATAGCCTACCATTCCAGGTATGGCAAATCTACCTGCTAAACTCGCCATATTAATCACTCTTCCTTTTGATTCTCTGAGCAGCGGAAGGAATGCTTTGGTCACCCGAACAGTTCCCAAACAGTTTACTTCCATTTGAGATATAAATGAAGACATATCTCCGAATTCAATCTCAAATGACGATAGAATTCCCGCATTATTGACAACAGACCAGAGCTCTGAATGCAATTTATTAATAATCTTTTGTTTTGTAAACTAATTGTAATATAATTAATTCAAACCTTTATTTTTCAGTGATTTCTGAACTATTTCTCTGGCGTTACTAACGCTGTCATCTTTGGTCACATCTAACGCAATGATTGTTATATTTTCTTTGGATTCATCTTTAAGTTCTTGAGCTCCGTTGCCATCTGGTTGAAGGCAACCGGCAAATACATGATATCCTTCTTTGGCTAAACGTTTGGCTAATTTATTGCCGAATCCTGTGTCACATCCTTTTAAAACAATAATCAAAGATTTCAAAGAACTTGGTTTACATTCTCATTCATTACCTGATATGAAAATAGCCTTTCCTTTGGGGTCAATGTATTGTTTTGGTATGGATTTGAATCTCCAAAGAGATTGAGTCAAATTCCACGACAAGTAAACCAAAAGAACAAAAAGCACAACATTTGACACAAAATTAACAAATGATATGAAAATCAGTTGAAATAAAACCAAATTTAAAGACAAAATAACCACAAATATAACATAAAACAACATTTTTGTAAACCTTTTTGTAAACCTTTTAATATATCTGCAGATGTTCTTCATCGTGTTCTTCAATAAACAAGTGAATCAAAAGTCAAGAAACTGAGACACAAACCAATATTAGGTCAACGAATTCAAAGTTAATATGAAAGCACATCTGAATTGTACTAATTTTTAGGGAAATTTAGATAACGTTTACTTAATTTGACCCAAATTTCAATTTTAAAGCTAAACGAACAAGTTTTTCAAGTTCAACATCACTCTCATAAATAACTTTTTGGAAACAAGTTTTTAAGAATAACAGAATAGTCATATAATAAGGTTATATAATAAAGTATAGCCCCCTTTGTCTCCGAGAATTATGTTAAAAATTAGATTTGCTGCTTGTAAAAAGTGTATAAAATAAACTTGAACTTTTTACGGCTTTGAAAATTTCAAATAGTTAAAAAGAAAGGTGATTTTTAATAATTCAGCTAACTCATTTTATTTTGAATTAAAATTAATTGCTTTACTAAAATCTGCCATTTTGAAAAATAAATCAATTTTTTGTGCAGTTTAATTAAATTGGAATATATCGGTTATTTAATAAAACTTAAATTATACGGCGCCCAGTCTTCGAGAATTATGTTAAAAATTAGATTTGCTGCTTTTAAAAAGTGTATTAAATAAACTTGAACTTTTTACGGCTTTGAAAATTTCAAATAGTTAAAAAGAAAGGTGATTTTTAATAATTCAGCTAA
>JAQIXD010001121.1:0-17409 GCA_034699985.1 Minunthozetes semirufus
CATACTTGTATCTCTTATCTATTCTTATCTGATAAGATAAGAATCCTTAGGAATATTCCTCAACATTTACATTGATAATCAATGTGTGAGTTTAGCACTGCCCCTATCATAGTGAAGTTTAAGTTTAACACATGTTTTGTATTTGTTTTGTATTTTGATTTGTTTTTGAATTTAATTTCAAACAAATCTTCAAATAATTGTCTTTTAATTGAAATGTATTTCAGAAAATCACTCAAAAGCTTACAATTAATGTCAGTTTTAATGATTTTTATCAAAACTAAGATTTAATTTATATTTTATTGAATTCTTAGAGTTAATCAACAAAAATGTCTTAATTGGTGTCAAATTGTGGTCAATAGAAGATATCTGAGTGAAGACAATAATCAAAACAATGATAATGAAGACAAAAGTCTGGCAAAATTTTTTTCAAAGAAAGAGGTCAATCGCCGAAAACCTGAAGACACAGTTATCGCAAAACAACATTTGGATCAATTGATTGATAACTTAAAAACAAAGAAAATTTTCGGTGAATCTGATCCCAAATTAAAAGAACTTTTGGCTAAACCGAAATATCACATAAGACAGAGCGCCAGAAAAGAACCACAATTAGACCAAAAGGATGAAAACATAAACGAGTAATAAATTAATTAACCATTTGTTCACATTTATGGCTATTGTCTTCACTATAAGACAATAGTTCTTATAATTCAAGAACTGATTTGATTTAAAT
Source organism: Minunthozetes semirufus (assembly GCA_034699985.1). Lineage (NCBI taxonomy): Eukaryota > Metazoa > Arthropoda > Arachnida > Sarcoptiformes > Punctoribatidae > Minunthozetes > Minunthozetes semirufus. The sequence continues at coordinate 731 of JAQIXD010001121.1, forward strand.
TTCTTTTGATTTATGATTGAATTCTTCTTTGATTAGAATCAGTCATCAAATCGATAAGCGATTAGTTTTGGCCGCAAAAGGTATTGCGGGGACTATGAGTGGGGAACAGTCGAAGAGGACTGAAAGCGATTTATTGAAATTACTTAAACTTCAAGTATTGGAGACTAATTTGGCAAAACAGGGGAAACCCCTCACAAGAAAAGACTTAACGTTAGTTTGAGTCAAATATTTATTTGCCATTCAATTGAGTTTAATATCTTTTGTCTTCTCTTCAGATCACTTTTGGGTGATATGAAAGTCGTAAAAGAAGATCCGACTGAAGACAAAACCTTTGAAAATATAGGATTCGGAACAAAAACATTTGTTCCAAAACATTTTGAAGATCCAGAAATTGGTAGAGATTTTAGGGCTCCGGCGAAGAGGAAGTTTGAGGACAAGTTTTACGCCCAATCTATCACTCATTCAATGCTTAGTAATAGACGAGCGCCGACTGAATTCAGAGGAGAGAAAGTAAATCTGTTTACCGGCGAAGATATGGGTATTTTTGAGCCAAATATGGAAGAATCCAAAGATATTCCAAAAATGTATGTTTGGGACCAATATATGAATGACGAACTTCAGTATATCATCGCTCAGCCGCCGCAGAATGCCTTCGAAGAGCAGATTCAATGGACAGAAGAGGGAAAGCTATGGAAGTTTCCCATTAATAATGAACAGGGTATGTATGGGACACACATTCGCTTCAATTCTCATTGAAATCTATGATAAGTGTTTAGGAAATGAATTAAATGTCTATTAATAGAGATTTGAGTTCTTTTTATAATTAGAGATAATAGAAACCAATGTTTACTTTGAGTGACAAAACATTTCAGTAAACAAATCAATCAATGGATTAATTTGACTGAAATTCACTCAACACTTGTTCAGCACTTTTTTAATGGTTCACCAGTTTTAAGGGTCTCTTCTGTCTCTCTCTTCCCTTATCTTTAAAACAAAAATATTTTTACTTCGAATGAGATTTCAATGATTCCATTCTTAGATCTAATCCTCAATAATCTTAGACTTTAACGCAATTTATTTCTGTTCAAAGGTCTAGAAGAGGAAGAGAAGGTCCCGTTCTATGAACACGTATTACTCGATCATCTTTTGGAGGGATTCCCAGAGAGGGGTCCCATCAGAAAGTTCATGGAATTAGTAGTTCTGGGTTTGTCTTCCAATCCCTACATAACAGTTGGGCGAAAACACGCAACCGTTGAATACTATCGACAATACTTTAAGCAAAACGAAGAAGTGCTACAAATGGCCGGTGCTTTGGGATAAGACTTGACATTCACTTAAGAATGGCTTTATTCTCAAAAAAAAGTTTTTCATTACAAACGAAATAAACAAATAATTTAAGACATAATTTAAATATAACTTTATTTCTGTAAATATCGTAATAATAGGCAGTGAATAGTCTATTGTCTCAAACAAATTGATGTTTGAATTGATTTCTATTGATTTGATTTATTTAATAGTCGTTTGAAAATGTTTTGGTATATAAAAGCAAAACAAAATTCATTCACTATTTCACTGGTATTTCAGAGAATGAGTTAAAACATAAGTTTTTGGAAAACTTTTTGTTTTTTTTTGAAATATTTTTTGGAAAAAAAAGTAAAATAAGTTTTTATTCGAAAACAAAATCAAAACAAAAATCAATTTTGAGTTAAATTTCTGAAAATTAAAGCCGTTTTCCGTCTGTTTTGATTTGAAACAAAAGATCCGAAATAATAATAATAATAATAATAATTAGCATAAAATTATGTGCAGTAATGAAAAGTTAAGTCAAGTGACCACCAAATTGTTGTTATTCTTCTTTTTTCTCTTCTTTTTAGTGTTAATTTCGGCATTTCTTTTGACTCTTCGGCCACTCTTATACGGCACAGGGCTTTACATGTGTCTGGTGTTGCCGAAGCTGATACCGCTGGCGTTGGCTCCTTTGTTTGTGCCGTACTGTAAATTGATGACACCCTCTCCGGCCCGCAATTGATCTTCGGTGAAGTGTCTCTTGTTCTCGTCGGCGGGTTTGGGTCCGAGGAATGGTCCCGGCCACTCGGGGTGCAGATAGCACTGACACAATTACCAGCCATTAGTTTTAAAAGTTAATTAGAGGAAAGGGATGACTTACTGTTCGGCCCAAAGCGCAGATGCTTTGTGTGACCTGAGGGATATTTCTTCTTTCGTAGAGGTCTACAGTTTGGAAAACATCAATATCTGGAACACCATAAGCTCTCATAGCGCTCTGAAATTTGTTAATATTTTCCATCATTTTGAACTGTCCTCCGGTAGTATTGATTTTTGGAATCGATCCGGGCTTTAATTTATTCATCAATCTTACAGACAATTAATTGTTTGTTAGTTTCAGAATAATCTCTTTATTAAAGTCTGTCCTCACCTGCAAAGGATCGTTCCGTCGCGAAGAACATCTTCGAACGTTCCGGAAGGAAGACGTTCCCCTAAAACGGCTTCTATCCATCCCAATACCTCTGCTTCGAGCTGTGGGTCTCTCTTTCCTGCGATCTAAGGGTTGAAAATACTCTTTTAATGATCAATGTTTTAAAACAGTGTTTCCATAAATGCATTCAAAAATAGAGATATTTTTGCATTTCGTTTATCTCTGCCTTAAATCTGTTGAAAATATTCAAAAATTCATGACTCGATTGAAGAGTTAACAGGAAAACAGATGAAAATATCTAACCTTCAAATGATTATTAGTAAATAACCTGATACTTTTCAACAGAAAGCATTCTGTAGTGCCTCTCAAAGCAAGAAAAGGTGATTACTTAAACAATTTTATGTAATTCCTGTAGATTTCTAAATATTATTGGAGAATATTCTCAATTATTCTGAATATTACACAAATAAGAGTGAATTACAAGTTTGAGTCTCAGCCTCTACTGGATTGCAGTCAAACAGACCAGAACTCCTTGACTGTTATCTTGCAATTCATAAATATTATTCTAAGAAATTATTAGATTTAATTATAGCCTATAAAGTTATAAGCGTTTGAGGAAATGCATCAATATTTGAATCTCTTCTGAAATTTAATCTAATTTTGTTAATCATTGAATTTTCAAAACTGTTTCGGATTCTATTTATTCGTATATAAAACCAGGAATTGAATAATGATTTATAGTCTTTGCGTAACTCAAGTCAAGCGAATAAAAAACTTTGAGACGAAAGATTAGAAGAAGTCGTTAACCAAAACCGAATCTAATTTTAAATCAAAGGCCAGACAGGACTCAAAAAATCAATTCTTTCTTTGATAAGAGATTTTTTTAGTCTCTCCTTATTGTGAATCTGTTATTCTCAATGAAATAAAACACTAATATATGAGATAAACTCTCTGTTGGGCTGACACTAAAAATTTGCTCAGAATAGACATTGAGGAGCAAAGATGTCATTCATTGCACAACTGTTCAATTGAAGAAACCCATCCTTTTCCTGTTAGTATAGCACTGAGAGGCAGAATAATTGGGAATATGATAATATTCTGAGTTTTCCTACACTATTGGCATATAATTGTTAAGTAAGAGTCAGTTCATAGATTAGTATTCACTCAAAAGAACAGATGAATTCACTTTTGAAAGCCATAACAGAGTCCGTAAAACAGTTAACAATTAGATGAAGAGAAAGTGTCACTCATTTTGAAGTTATATAACATTAGAAGCGATTCAAACAATAGCTGTATATCCGAACGGAATAATAGTCCGTCGAAAGCATTAAATAAAATTTTGACTAAAAATATAAGAATTGAGATTAAATTCTTTGGGACAGCCGTCGATTGGACTTACTTTGTTGGCCACTTGGGCACTAAGACCGTAGTTGGCTCCTCGAGATGCCATTTGAGATGAGATTAGGTGTGAGTCAAAAGATAATGATTGGTATCAAATAAAAGCTGCAAACTATTGTCGCCGAACACAAACACAAATGAGACACAAATCCCAACTCAAGAGAACAGTTCACAACTGTAGACCTTTTGAACGAATGAAAAACAGTCACAGAAGATAAAAGCAAAGAGTGTTCGCTTAATATCCAAAAATATCCCTTTGGATGGAGTGATGGAGTCTACGCCCAACAGTACAGACGTCGCGCTTATATGAGAGATGCTATTCGTATGGGAGCCGGTGATCATCAGTGATGTCATGAGTCGTTTCCATATGTGGACCTAAAAAGAACACAACTATTCCAAGAGCTGAGGACTGGTATTACGTTTCGCGTTTCATGACTATCGCAGACGAGACCGAAGTTTATTAACTGAAATATTACTCATTACCAGTGATTCCGATTGCGTATACTTTTTGGACATTACTATACATTTCTATAGTTTGCTATTCATTGCTATACATTACTATCACTTCTATTCTTATTTTGTCTCAAAACTGTAATTCATTTCTGTCTTTACTGTCGTTTCTGAACAAGACTTTGGATTCGTTATGTTTTTTCAATGCTGTCATCTTTCAATGCCATTCCTTGGCATTAGGCCTCACCTGAACTGTAAGCTCAGACAGATATAGCACTTGTGGCCATGTGTGGCACTACCATAACATTCTTGGCATAACTCTGAATTTGACTCATACATACTATTCCTATCATTTTATTCGAGTTTAAGATATTATTCCAATATGTGATTAAATTTGGTTAATTATCATTATAATGATCATTTCAAAGTGATTTTCTACAAATAAAAGAATAATTTCTGTCAATTTTGATGACTTCCCCCACATTTTGCAATGAATTAAACCAGGATTTGTTTATTTGTCTACACTTCACAAATGCATTAAAACATTGATGAGTTTTTTTTGAAAAAATTCATTCAAATAAACAAATGCCTGAATATTTGATTAAATATTTTGAAACCTTGTTTATCCTTCGGGTAAATGGAGGTCTCATCAGATCAGTAAAAGTTTATGAACCGAAACATTTTGAAATTTTCATTATCATTGTCAGACTTCTTCGCAACTAAAGAGTTTGCATTAATATGAAGATCAAGTTTTGGCTGATGTCAGCCCTTTTGAATCAAGAATTTGTTACAATTAATCAAATATTTTTCATTTTTATCTGAAATCCATTTTATTCTTTAAATTCTCTTAAAAAGTGTTTTTGCATTCACTCTCGCAATGAATGGGATTTCGTTTGAGTAAAGAATTTGTGTTAACTTTCGAGTAAACAAAACAACAAAAAGATGTTTAAATTCTTTCAAAGGAGATGTCATTTTGTGGGCAAAAAGCAAAAATCTTGGAACTACTGATTAACTCTAAGCTAATTACAGGCTCTTGTTAATCAACATTAGCTTTAATTTGATAGAAATCTGTTCAATAAGTCATCGCATCGTTTAATAGTATTTCAAGTTTGAAGAAACTATTTGTGAATTTCTTTCTATTGTTTTGTATATTATTTATAAAACGGAAGATTGAGATGAGGATCGACTTAATGAATGGTTTGTGTCTATAAATAAATGTTTTGTTTCACAAACTTTATGTAATCCATTGTAAGACAAACTGAGAGCAAAATTGGATACATCTCTGAGTCTTTTGCAACACATTATTCATCCTTTCCTTTGGATTACAGATATTAAGCGCCAGAGAATTGACAAAAGAGGAGTCGATGTTTAAAATGAATAAAAATGTCTTTCAAATGATTGATGAAAATTATGTTTAAAAATACTGCACTTCTGTTATATTTGGCATCTCTTGTATGCAATTCTGGGATATTTTGCGTAAAAAAGATTCAGAAAAAAAATCAAATAAAATGAAAAATAAAATAAATGGTAATTTCAGTACTCTTAGTCTAATAATTAGCGTTTAATGAGATCCGAATATACAGAATATGTAAGAATATTTCTGTCATAAAAATTGAATTATATTTATATTTGCATTTATTACGATTAAAAAGAGATTTGCATGATATTAATCGAGTTATATTCGCTGTGAGGAACCGCTTTCAATGGTGAAGAACATTTCAATTTTTGTGTCATATAAAGAGTTCATATGAGTTGAACCCATCAATGAAAGAGCGGAGAATTCAAAGAGATTTTTATTGAAATTAAATTTTATATCCCGTCTGAGAGAAGACAGAGTTTTGGTTATGTCTTTCAAAAAAATATTCGTTAATAATGAGCTGAGTTCACAATTTTTGAGGAACAGCTGAACTGATAATCACTCAATTAATTGATATCAGAAGGAAGTTGAACCGCATTTTTTAATTTCAAGAATTTATAGAATTCAGTCTCTAAAAGATCTCTAAGAAAATCTATCCCTCTCCCCATCCTTTCCCTCTCCATCTCTCATTCGGTCTATAAAAATTTCTTTTAATAAAGATTCAGAGGATTTAGATTTGAATTTAAGATTGAATTACTATTACTATTGATTTTCAAAATAATATTTGATTTATTTTGAATTTGTATTGGATAAACCATTTTTAATTGGAAGTAATACTCAAACTTTGAATGATTAAACTCATTAACTGAACTGAAATCAATGGGAATTTCGCTGATTTATCATTTGGTAAAAGTATTTAAAAATCGCATAAAATTTCTAAATTTAAATCGAGTTATGAATTTCGGAGTAAATCACTAAAAGTTTTAATTGATTTATAGATTATTTGTTGGCGTTTAGTAATGAACTGCAATGAACTCAATTATGCCATAAATTCATAATTGATGGTTCAGTTTTCGTCACCAACTGATCCCAATGTGTTTATTTATCAAACAAACAAACGGCGATTAAATTCCAAGAAATCACATTCAGTGCAGAAATTGATGATAATTTGCGCGAAGAAATGATGCGAAGAATTCTCGCCACAAGAATTCGGTTAAATATAACCGAACTTAAAGTCAATCTTAGACTCGATTTATTAGTTGTCAGGACTGACTCAAGAGTCGTATCGTTGGCTTCAAATGTTTTACTTATAATTTATTGGTCTATGAAATAGTGGTATGAAAACAAACGACAGAATCCAGTCTATGCTCGAGTAAGCCTTACATTAAATTTATCGCAATCGTTGAAAAGTAATCCTTGAATTCATTTAAAATTCGCATTTTGACTCTCCTTTAAAAATGCACTAGATTAATTCACTTTAATTCTCTCGGTATTCATTCAAAACCTTGAGATTTATAAATGAAAAGTAAGAATATTCTTGTCCTTCAATTCTGGTGTTTCACGCGTTCTCTGAAATTCTCGTATTTTAAAGCCTTTGATACATAGACTATGTTTGGCATCAGACTCGCACCTGGGAAATATGCTGAGCCCATGTCGAGCACTGGTTGCAATTCAACTGTAAAGAGTGCCAAATTTAGAGGAACCATACATTTTCTGCTAATCTGTAGATTAAAACTTTTAAAACTAATATAAAACTAATGAATAATAAAAACATTCATTGAGTTTGAGTTTGTGTTACAATAAATGTTTTTATTACTCAAAATAAATGTTTGATTAAGAGATGAACTGAAAACAATACTTTTGTTGAATAACTTTTTGTTTTTATTGTTTTTAAAACTCGAAAAAGAGTTTCATAGTTTTATTGCAATATAAAAAAGAAGATAATTTTTTTTGTTCAATTCTTGCATTAATTTTGAGCTAATTTTAGTGGTAATTGCCCTTGGATGTGTTACCAAGATATGATATGTTGTATTCACCCACAGATTCCAGAATATTCTCAATACTGGAAGCCTTGAAATACAATGAAAAATAGCGTCAAATAAATTAATTGCAAAAAATTATTTGTATTTTATTTGAATCAGATTTCCAACCAAAAGACAAAAAGATGAGTATATTTATAGGTCTTGACGTTCGTCACTCTCTCTCAAGAAGTCAAGAGTCGGGACTCAAAAGACGAAAAAATTCAATTAAATATACTCTGAAATCCTTAAATGAAAAATGACTTTTCATTGGATAAGTCTTTTGCCGACAATTATATACAATTACTTAATAATACTCAGAAATAATCCACAAAAAAAGTCGATTCACTCCATACGCATTGCATAACCAAGTATTTGTTTATTAATTGATCTAGATTCTAGATAATATTTCACAAAATTGATGGAATAATAAAAACTTTTACATCTAATGAAGAGCTCATAACCTGATATTCTCTTATTTAAGATTCAAGAAATTCACAAATTAATCATTTAATTAATGATAATAAAAGTCAATTAATTCAAAGGCCCATATCCTGTGCTGATTAGTGAGACAGTGTTCGCACACATAATGGGAATACAGAAAATGTAATTATTTTCACCGAAGAAATGAATATTAGTTTTTAACTTTACATACAATGTATGAAAAGCGATACTTTTGTAATTGGCTTTTGAAGAGCGAATCCCTAACAGATGAAGACATTTGTGACTAAATTTACGAAAAATGAAAATATTTTTAGCAAAAGCCTTATGTTATGTGTGTTCGCCATCCCTTTGAATTCATATATTGTGCGACACATTCCGCCCACAACTGAGTCGACCAAAAATATTCGAGAATTGCAATAATCAGTTGATTTGAGTGACATTTTAATCGACGTTTTGAGATGTGATTGAATGCACTCCCAATTCATCTTCGTCTTCATAACCGGTGCTCAACCTATAAATGGCTGTGCAATTGAGCAGAAGAAGTGAATAATTTTCTCTTAAATGTTAACAAATATTAATTCTTCTTTAGTTAGTCCTGAGTTGGGATTCTCAACACTAATTAATGTCTTTCTTTAGTTTTACACAAAATTTTGATTTGACTTTAAGTCTGAATAATTTGTTTAATTTGTTTGCAATTAATATAATTTTATTTTTAAGATTAAAACCGATTCGAAGCCAAAAGAAATTATATTCTCGAATGACATTTGTTTCGTTGGAGTCATTAAGTGATACAAAAATGACTTTAAAACAACTTTAAGATAACTTTAAAACAGACTGTTTTATAGCAAACTATTTATTTTTGTACTAAAACTTGAGTTTTAATTCATTTTTAATTTGTTTTCTCGATATATGTCTGCAATGAATATATTTGGGCAGAGTTTGGGCCAATTTATCAAAAATTTGATCCAAAGGATTAAAATAGTTTTTTCTTTGACTGGTTTTATGAATAATTAAAAACTTTTTGATAATTAAAACATTGAATTCCAGTGAAACAAATGTTTGATTTATGCGAAACCAATTTGTTAATGAGTTTTATATAATTAATTAATTAATTTTCAGTATTTCAGCACAAAATTGTATAAATTCTTAAGCGAGAGATTCACTCATTTTTAAGCAAATATTTTTAGTATTTTTTCATTAAATTAATGTCTAATGTATTGCAAGAAAAGAAATTAGAAGAAACCTCCCATTCCTTCGGTTGACTGATAATAATGATTAGAAATAAATGAGACATAACTCGGGTATTCTTTGAGGAAACATAAATTTTCAGCAAATTATTAGTTCATTACTGATTTAAATTTAGATTTGAACCAACATCACCATCACAATCACCATTATAGTAGTGATTATTTAAAAAGATTCCAATTTTGCTCTTAAAATATGCGTAGATTTGTATTCGAGATAAGTTTTGTTACTCTCTCTAACACTGAAAGGCTTTCAACAAAAACTCTTGACTCAAGAATTTTCATCAAATATTGTAATTCAATGAAAGCGATAAAAATATGAAACCATTTCATAATTCTTTAGGAAATCCGTGTTTAGAATCCAAGAATATTCTTAAGATAAAGAATATCAGGAAAATTTGGATCTAAATCAGAGCCAAATGAAGAATTTATTGATTATTTTCGGGTTTTATTCGGAATTTATTTATATTTCGAGAAAAATGAGTTAAAAGATTACTTTACGTCTCAATCATCACATGTTTACCAATGAGTCTGTCCTCTGATAATCCGGTGTATAATTAGATGACTCATTTTTCTCGTAGTCTTTGGGAACAAAAATTGGGAGAAACCGGTAATAATTTTAACTGAAAAACCAAACCATTTATTGAATGATAATAAGTGAAGACATATAAAGACATAATTCATATAAATTACAGAAATTAAAATTTAATTAAAAGATTGACTCAAATAATGAGAAAATTGTCTAAAAATGAAATAAATAATTAAATAATAATTAATTGGACTTTAGTTTAATGAGTTCTTCGTTTGCGATCTTCAAGAGATCATTGAAGTCGACGTTTATGTCAGACCTCCAGAATCGGCGACATTTTCCCCAAACATCTGCCGGAAAACGAGGCGAAGGAATTCCCTGAAGTATTCGAGCGATGACTCGGGCGGAGGACAGAGTTTGCGAGCCGTGAATCGAGAGTAAGTCTCTGACATCCCTTCGCGCCTGTTCTAAGTCGTGGACATGACTTCCTCTGAATAACTGTTTGAATTGATCGTCATTTATGTCATCAATTTGTTGGTCAGTGTTGTCGTCGTTGAAGTAATTGTTTAATTCAGTCTTCAATTGAAGACATTTTGTTTTATTGATTCTATTCGTACAAAACGTTTGCGAATACTTTCTGAAAGTCAGGTAAACGTTCCGTAGTTTTGAGACTTCAGTTGATTCTTGAATTTGTGTCAAATCATACATAAATTCGAGACAATCGTTGAGCTGTTCTTCAGTTAAGTCTCCGACAGATCGCAAGTGAAAGGAGAGGTCAGAGAACATGACTCTAATATTTGTGCGCTTTTTGCGACCATTGACTTCAGTCCACTCCATTTGTCTTAATTCTTTGCGCACTTGACTAATAGGACGGCCTAACATTGCACAGACTTCGACCAAATCAAATTTGATTTTATCCGGAACCTCTTGACTCGAGTTCTTCTTCTGGTAGAGAGTGAGAGCGATCCCAACAATTGGGTTCAGTTTGGCGACGGCCTTCATTTGTGTGGCTCCGTCTCCATAGCAGAGGAGAGTACACATAGAATTAATTGGAGCCAAGAGTTTCACTTTTCCGCTCCAAAAGTCTAATTCTAAATAAGTTATTAAAGTCATTATTGTCTCCTCTTTTAAGTCCAGTTCCATAACAGTCTCTTCGATAGGAAAAGCGATCTCATGTCCGGAACAGACGTTTTTCTCTGAATTGTTTTGATTGTCTTCTTCTTCGCCGAAAATGGTACGACATTTACAGGGTTTGAACACTTTCTCAATAAGTTTTCTCAAACACTTCCTGTCTGTGCTGTTGGCGTATATGTGTCGCTGCAATTCAAACAAATCAGATCCGTCTGAATCAAGAAATAGATGACAGTGAGCTTCGAAACCATCCCTTCCGGCTCTTCCTATCTCTTGCATATAGTTCTCAAAACTTTTGGGTAAATTGTAGTGAATTATTCCCCTTATGTTTGCTTTATTGATACCCATTCCGAAGGCAATGGTGGCCACAATCACTCGAAGGTTTCCTTTTATAAATCCTTTCTGGACTCTATTGCGCTGATCAGAGGTCATACCGGCGTGATATGCCTGTGCGTCCCACACAATACGACTTTTACCGGTTTTGGGATTTGTTTGTCTTATTTCTTGGAAACTGATTCTTATGAGTGACGCCAACCTCTCTGTCTGTTCTCTTCGGGTGCAGTAAATAATGATTGACTTCAGATCATTGAATCGATCGCTTCGAAGCAAATCAATTAAAGCCAACTCTTTGTTAGAATCTCTCGAAACACTAATAACCAGGTTTTCGGGCACTAAAGTCGTCCCAATTATATCGTTCTGAGGGTCGAGTCCCAGAGTTCGAGCTATTGTGAGCGCCGTCTTCTTTGTCGCCGTTGCAGTCAATGCAAGAAATGTCTCGATTTTGAGTTTGTCTCTCAAAACACGATATAATTGGAGATAAGAGGGCCGGAAGTTATTGGACCACTCGGACAGACAGTGAGCCTCATCGATGCACACGAAACCAATTGGTGGCAAAGCATTCATATTAATACAGGTATTTCCTCCAGTGATAGCCTCCGGACTCAACAAAATCACTTGCGATTCGCCCGACAACAGGCTGTCCAACGCTGACTGTCTTTGTGCTTGACTTAAGCCACTGTGAATACAAACAGCTTTTAAGTTCTTTGGAAATGTTGTTAACTGATCCTCCATTAATGAAATCAGTGGTGATATGACTAAAGTGATGGCTTTCCTATGTTTCCAGAAAAGATATGCCGGCAGTTGATAGCAAAGGGATTTACCGGAACCGGTAGAAGATATCAATAAACTCGATTTACCGCTTAATATCCTTCGCATAACTAATTCTTGATTATCTCTAAAACTCTTGTGTCCCATAGATATGAGGGCTTCTGTTATAGAGCACTCGTCTATAGTATTCGCTTCTTCGGAGTCGTCGCTAATCAAAGGTTTGATTTTAAAGGATTGGTGTAAGTCTTCGATCGCTTTACTGACGCCTAAAGTCTTGAGTTCGTCTTCGAAGACATCGGAATCAAGTTTATCCTCGAACTGACAGTCTTGAGCCCAATGACCGGCGGCACCACATTTGTAGCAATTGTTGCGATTCTTGTGAACGTTTTGTTTCCATTTTAATCGTTTGTATTTCTTTACATTGAATTTCTTGTAACCTCTCGAAGCAAACACTTTCCTCTGGAGATCAAGTCTTTTGAAGTTTGTCTCCGGTTTCTTCTTCCTCCCCTTCTTCTGTGGCTTATCGGATGAAGACTTGTTCTTTTCAGTGACAGTTTGGTCCGTATTTTCATTAATTTCAACATTAGTTTCGATAATTGTTTTTGACATTTGTTTGGCGTTTGTCTGAACTGAAGTTTTGTTGATTTGTTCGTCAGTTTTGATGATTGAATTGAGTGTCAGTTTGTATGCATTCAAAGAACTCAATCTCTTATTCCTGTCTTCGCTGACAAAAAACCTCTTCTTCTTTGGTTCAGCCGTTGATTCACTTTTGTCTTCATTAAAATCACTTGAATTTGGTTTTGAATTCTTTGACTTTTTATTTAATTCAAAATTTGAGTCCAAATCAGAATAAATACGTCTTTTCACAGGTCTTTCATTGGAGTGGTCTTCCAACTCGTCATCGAAGTCAAAGACATCAGACTTTCGTTTGATTCGAGTCTTTGCAGTGATTTGTAAGTCATTTAAAGTCAAAGAATCATTTGATAGAGAATCGGAACGACTGTCGACACCGACTCCCGAATCAATTGTCTCATTGCTTAAGGGATTCGTGACTTCAGTACAATTGTTATCAATTGTGACATCAATTCTATTAATTATGTCATTAATTAAGTTATTGTCGACTAATGGCTGTCCACAAGTCATTTGGTCTACATTTGAAGGTTTGTTTAAATTGTTGTCATTAGAGTTGAATTCACCCGATATTGACCTCGAAATTGATTTATCAAGACTTAAGGCTCTGATGAGGACTGGATTTAGTTTAGGTTCAGAACTAGTGCTCGGATTTGTCGATGGATTGTCTTTTTCGAGGGACTGTTGTTCAGTGTTTTGTCGGTTCTTCTGATTGTCAACAGATTGTTGTCTTTGTTTTAATAATTTCTTTTTCAGTGAAAACGAGCCCTCAGTTGGTTTGTTGGTATCATTGGTTGAGTTCTTCAAAAACTTGTCGAACATCTTCTTCGAGAAGGCGTTTAAGACACTGTTTTGACTGTTGAGGGATGAGTTATCAGTGGTTTTGCTTTTATTAAGATTTGAATTCCAGACTTCATTTAGATTTGATTTTTTGATTGAATTCCAATACTTCTTGTAATCAGTTTTGAGTTCATAGTCTGAATCGATGTCTGTTTTGGTCGGTTTGCGACCATTTTTATCATAAAAATCTTTCTCCCATTTCTTAATCCGAACTTTTAACTTATCGAGATTATTGAGGTCATTACCTGATCTCGACTTTGATTTACTCATTTTAATTATGTTTTTGTTTTGAAATCAATTGAAGAAAAATTAATTGAATATAAGTTTTGTTGAAATAAGAGTTGAATTCAATTGAAATAAAACAACAAAACAGACGACAAAAGTGGAAAACAGATGTCTTTTTGCGCCAAAAATACCAAAACATTTCAAATGAATGCGCGACTGAGTAGAGGTGTTCACAGTTTTTCAATTACAGAAACTCACAACCTTATATTGAATTGCCTTTTGATGAGAATAATTTGTCAATTTTATCTTGATATTTATAATTTTCAATTAGATTTTAATTTTATAAGACTAGTTTAACCGAGCTAGAAATTAAATGAGCTTGCAAGTATTCTAGCAAATATAATTACTTAATTATGGGAACAAGTTTTTAGTAATTTTTAGTACAAAGAATCTTCAGACAAATTCTTAAGAATTATCTTTATTATATCAAAATAATAGTTTATTAGTGTAATATACATTGTATAATAATAAATTATCATGCTAAATATCGGAATTATCATTTAATTATAAACTTGAAGGAGGTTTCAACTTATTTTACTAGTAATTGGTTACTCTATATTAAGAATATTCTATAAATCAATTGAATTGATGCGAATTCCACCCATTATTACATACTATTCGAGGAATTGGCAGAAATAATGCCTCAAATAATTATTCACTTGAATTGGATTTCAAGATAAATCTTATTATCTTTAAAACGAATCGATTTAATGATTTTTGGTCAACAAGTTCTCAATGTTTACCTAAATTATCACTTCTTAGGAATTAATGTCAAAAATAGGTTTTGGTGACAATTAGTTGATTCTTAAGTGAAAGTATTTGACAGTTAAATAAATTATGATTTGATGGTTAATTCGTTATCACAACTTGGATTAATCACAACTCCGAACAAGTTTGTCCAGAGTGATCATGGTGAAATTGTTGAATATATGAATTTCAGTTAGAATTTGGTGTATAAGGCGGTGGTCTCTCTAAAGTCCAATCGAATTCATCGATGGGTAAAGTTGTGTTTGAATTCATTTCGATGTAATTATTATTTGTTATCGAAAAAAGAGGGCTGTTTTGGTTTCCACTCAAATGTCTTTGACTGCAATTAAACCTAACGATAGCACATCCCAGAAGAATAAACCCAAACCAAACACAAATTGATCCGATTAGCAATACAATGGTTCCAATATTATAGGCCTCACTATTCATTGAAGTCGTATCGGATTCAGTGACCGGTGCCGACACTTCTCTGACTATAACGCCACCGATTATTGTGATTATACCGAATGACAACATATAAACTGAGAGGTTTAGTGACACCACTTCGCATGAAAGTGGAGGAAAGTCTTGAGCACCCGATCGGTGGGATTTGTAGCACCAAATATACCGCAAATAATCGATTAAAACCATTATTTTTCTTATTATTCTTAGGAAACTATTTTTCTGAAATAATTCATATAAAAACTGAATATTATTTTTGTCGACAATAATAACGGAATACCAGGAATATAGTCTTGTTTTGACACAATTTCAAGATTAAATCAATAAGGAGTTACTAATTTCACTCAAACACTTTAAGTTGATCTTATCTCGCAATTTATAACTCAATATTCAAATGACAAGATTTTATATAAATATTTAAAACAAAGACAACATTAATAAGAAGTATTGCGTCAAGTCTTGTGAGACATTTAGTAGTATTTGTTGATAAAAGACGAGAAACACTAAAAAAGATCACAATTTGTTAATTATGTCATTAAATAAGTTTTATTTCCAAAATATTTAACTGTTTTTCACAAAATAACTGATTTATTATCTATTAATTAGTCCATAAAACTCTCAACAGTAAAGTATTGTGCAAAAGTCGGGATACCTTATTGATGATCATCTAGCAACTATCGCACACACAATTATTTCTATGGTTATTCCCATAGTTTGGCTGAAAATCAAATTAACATTTGAAGTGATTATTGATTTGATTATATCGTTGGTTATATAACCACTTTCCCACTCTTTCTTATATTAAATACAACTGATTACTAGTTATCATAAAGAAAGGATTCCGTTAAATTAGGGACAGCCACACATTCCTTCAAATTGATGTAGATAATTTGCTAATATTCTGAAAACTAAGCAAGTCAATCAAATGCATCCCTTTCCATTCAATTAAACAATTTGTGGCAATACTGGTCTAATTGAATATAAAAATAATATTCTGATCATATTTCAGTAAATAGAAAGCTATCGTAGTTTTATTAATTAGTTATGTCTTCAGAAGAAGTGATGGCAATTGAGTTGAGTCTAACAATAAACGAATGTTAATCTGATAACAACGATGTCTGACATATGTTGAGATTCCCATCGATTCTCTTGTTTTGATCCAAACTTCGCATTCAATTCCTAATTATTGAGGCAATGCTTTTGACAACACTCGTAGTTATGAGTATTTATTTTAACACTATTTCCACTCAACTCTCATATAATGTCAATAAATAACAGACTCTTATCTTAATTTATTTGTTCAGAAATTCAATTAATTTTTTTTCAATCAGTTCTAGTCTTCCTTTCAGTAAATTATCCAACAATTGATTAGAGGCGCAGAATATCTAAAATTGATTCTCATTTTTAATGAGAAAATGGATCTTAATTTTGATTCAAACGCGAGAATTAATTTTCAATTAAGTTATAAAACAAAAATTTAAGTTTGAATTCAGAGAATCGATCATTAATTATGAGTCATGCCGTCAACTTCGAGTGAATCCAAAAGTATGCCATCATTTGAATGCACTATTTGTAAAGATAAAGGTAATGAGAAGAATTTGAT
>JAQIXD010001122.1:0-17408 GCA_034699985.1 Minunthozetes semirufus
CATTATTAGGGGTACTCTAGAGTCTAGACTAAACTCACATCAATTAAATTAACTGTAATTTATATTTTGATTAAAATCGTATATAAATAACACATTAATTGAAATCAGTTTGATTCATCTTTTTCGTCGTTTGACTCATCAATAGCTATCAATCAATAACTTTTACATACATTTAAGAATTAATTAAAACATTAATACATTATCACAAAAACTATTAAATAATTTCAATTTCTTTTGAAACTCTCATTAAAATATGATTACAAATTATATTACTGATGATTTGAAATCAGTAATAATTACTAATTGTCATATTGAATTTGAGCATGATTATTTCAAATATGATTATTTCATTTTAAACTATCGACTTTAATTGATATCAAATGATTTTAATCGCAAATAATTTAATAGAATTAATATTTTATTTAAGGTCTGTATTGTCTAATAAATAATGCGGGTATTTGTGTGATGTCTGAGTTTGATTGGCTTACCTTCCAATACATTCAATCACAAATTGATGTCAATGTTTTGGGAACAATACGAGTGACTAAAAAGTTTTTACCACTTATTATCCAATCGAAAGGTAGGAATCACTTGTCAGACATAACAACAGAATATTTACGAATAAAATTCACTAAAATTCAAACTCTATTTTGACTCAAAAATTACTCGATTATTGATAACAACGTTTTATTCCAAAACCTAAATAAATGTTTAAACTTTTTCGGGCATAAAATGTGTCAAAAATATATTTACAAAAAAATAGAGCGAATTAACAATGAATTCAATACCTATTCAGGTGTTTGTACACAATTTTTAGTCTATCTTTCTTGTTGTCTCTTCTCTTGAGATTTTTAAGTTTAGTGTTAAAAACATTTACTCTTATATTCTTTAATTCATTTTTATTTCTATTATAAAATTCATTCATAGAATAGACTTTTTTTAAGTGAATTTATTACTCAAAAACTTTGTCGACTAATTTGAGTGAAGTTATCAGAGTATCTCACATTTCAAGTGAATGACAAACATTTCGTTTCAAAAGTTGTCAAAATTGTCAAAATTGTCAAAAGTTTTCCGAAAGTTGAGACACAAATCATTATGTAATTAAAGTACTCTCTGAATGTCAATAAAAAAACAATAAAATATAAATGTAGTGAATAACTGATAACTCAAATAACTAAACTATTTTGTTTCATAAGATAATATTCTGTTTATTTTAGTGAATGAACTTGAATTACGAATATTCATAATCTGCTCTTTTAAGCTCATTCATAAACATCCTCTTATTCTCATTGTATTGACTCAAATAAATGAAAGTTTTTAGGGCATAAAATTAGGACAGAGAGGGACAGCCAGTGATGCGTTGTTTTGACAAATAATTTGATAAAAAAAAGTCAATAGAAAGTGAAAACTGAATGAATTATTCGTAAAATATTTAAAAATAACAAATAATTGAATAAATTGTTTAAATAATGAAATTAATGTTAAAATAAACTCTTAGGAAGAATAGTAAACGTGAGTTCCGTGAATGGGAACTGTGCTTATCCGGGGCTTAGCATATATTGTGCCACAAAGTATGCGATCGAAGGTCTCTCCGATTCGTTGCGCTTAGAATTGTCTAAATTTGATGTGAAAGTAGTTGTGGTCAGACCTGGAGATTATGCGCGACTCACAAACATAATGAGTGCTCACGAATCTCGTGTCAAAGATATGTGGCGTTCAATGGATGACAACAAAAGAAAACTTTACGGCAATTACTTTCATAATTATCAACGAAGTGTTCTTAAAAATAGTGGTCTAACGAGTCCGACATCGTTCGAGTCGTCGACACTGTTTAATGACTTCGAAGAAGCAGTTCTGGCAGTGGATCCCAGAGTTTATATAACAAGTGCTTCACTATTATTTCGTCTCTTCTTTTCATTACTAAATTTTGTGCCCATTGTTCTCAAAGACAAACTGTTCTTATATATCACTTCAAATATGGTAAAGTATGACGTAAAGTCAGATCCGATGGAAAGTCGCACCCAATCAATAAAATGAATAAATATATGCAATAATTGTGTTGAAGTGAACCCAAAACTCAATTGAAATCAATGTTTGTTTGCAATCATCATAAAAGTGACTAATATTCCCCTCAAATGTGTTTCCCAACAATTCTTACATTAATTGAGTTCTCATTATATAAAAGCGAAAAACATTTCACAAACCATTTGAATCTCTCTTTCATTTAAATCAGTTAAACATTGGACTCAATCATCAATTTTTTGAAGTTTGTGTTACTTTAATATCAAATAATAATTAATAATAATATAATTATAAATAACTTTTTCTGAGTTCTGAATCTCTAAACGACAAGAAATATCTTAAAGACTTATCAGAAGACAAATAAATATCGATTTATTTCGAGTAATAAACTAATAAAGTGAACAACAGTTGTATTGTCTGTCAATTCTGTCACTTCTATGACAACTAATTCTGTTTTATTAGTTATATATTGAGTCAGAATATGTTAAAAGCAATTCATTTGTTGTTAGCTTTGGTTATAATATTTGGTAATTAAAATCACTTTTCCTATACTTTTCACTCTTATATTGTGTTTAGTATTGGAGTGAATATTGCACTCAATTTTCACTGAAGACCTGTTTTTCTGTATTTATTTACATTTTAATCATTCATTCAGGAGTTGTCTCCTCTCGCTATCACTCAGAAAGTGCGCAGAATATGATGTCGACAATAGAGACCGGATCTCTTGAATTTGGACTTAAATTAGACAAATTGTTGTCATCTGATAAACAAAATGTTGTTTTTAGTCCGTTTTCATTGTCAACAGCGCTGGCAATGACTTTATTGGGAGCCCATAACTCGTCCGGTGAAGAGCTCTCAACTGCTTTATTCGGCAAAATCATCAAAACAGAAGAATACCAGTCTTTGGCCAAAGATTATCAGATTCTCGTCGAGAGATGTTTGAAAAGCAACGCACAGGTCTTGAGTTCCGCAAATTTTCTGTATTCGCACAAAAATTATCCCATTTTAGAGAACTATAAACAAATGATTGAAAAGAGTTTTGCGGGAAAATCAAAAGAACTCGATTTCCAAAACCAAAACCAGGACTCAAAGAACGTCATCAACAGAGAGATAAGTGAAGCCACAAAAGGAAAGATACCGAAACTTTTCGATCAGATCGATGTCAACACTAAAATGGTTTTGGCGAACGCCCTCTACTTCAAGGGTTTGTGGAAAACCCAATTCAAAAAGGAGTTCACAAAGAGTCGCAAATTCACCAAAAATGATAAAACAGAAGTTGAGGTCCAAATGATGTTCCAAAAGGGAAGGTTTCCCTTCGGTTATAGCGAAGCATTAAAATCATATGCAATACAATTGCCTTACAATGACAGCAATGTTGTTATGGTTGTCCTATTGCCTGAAGAAAGCAGTTCTGTATCAGAGCTAAAGAACAATTTGAACTCTCAATCTGTGGACCAACTGCTGAAACAAATGGGTTCTCAAAAAGTGGAGGTCTATCTTCCAAAATTCAAAATCGAGTCGAGTTTTGCATTAATACCTGCCCTTCAAAGAGTGGGAATAACTAAGATATTTGACATGAATTCGGCCAACTTTTCGGGCATTACTAACGACCCGTTGGGTCTCTACGTCGGAGATATCATTCAAAAGGCAGTGATTGAAGTTAACGAAGAGGGCACTGAAGCCGCCGCCGCCACAGGTATTCAAAAAACAGATTTATATTTGAATCGATTCTAAGAATTGTTTTCTAAAAAGGGGTCCAATTTCTCGCCCGTTCTCTGGACTTATCGGAACGTTTTGAAGCCAACCGTCCCTTTATGTTCCTATTAATCAGTAAATATGATTCCAATAAAAACATGATTCTCTTCAGCGGAACCGTTAATAATCCGAATGCATAATGAGATCCATGAGATGACTATATTTGGAGAATAACTTATTTTTCTAATTAATCGGAAGAAAACTCATAACAAATGAGTCATTAATTTATTATTTATTTGTCGTTTGATTTTTAGAATACATTTTCGAATAAATTATTTCTTGTCTTAAATTCATAACAAATTCTTTAGTATTAATACATTTCAAAGATTTCACTCTATTTTGTAATAATTTTTCTTTTATTTCCAAATAAACCGAAAATTGATTTTTAGTTCTCAACAATAAATCAATTATTAATTATTGAATGGATTTCTCGTTTTGCACTCAATTATCAATTATTTGAATTCAAATCATTTATTCGAAAGTTATTTCGCTTTTATTACAACAAATCGATTCAATTGTCTATTGATTTGATCCAAAGAAAGTCAAACTAAATATCGAATGAATTCATTGATCTGCGAACTCGTGTTCTGCATATTATTCCTATACTTTGGTGTCTCAACATTTATCGCAGAACTCTTCAATGGAGTATTTCAGTCATTCCTCTGTGTCTTTGGTTGGTCTACACTCAGCGAAAGCGAACCACCGATTGCAGGCGTTTCCATTCTATACTACTCCTATGTAATTGTGCTCAGTATTGTGGGGAACGTCATGTTTTTGGTTTCGATTTTAATTTACGGTCCAATTCTGTTCAGAACTACCACTCAATTCGTGGAAAGACGTCACACAGAGAAAGGAGTGACAGATGTTGTGTCGCCGAACAATCAAATCATATTCTGTTCGCAAAGAAAATTCGCTCACATCTGTGTCTTCACTCGATATGATATGTACGCCACTCTTGTTTTGCTATTCATTAGCATTCAGTTCGCTTTGAGGACATTCGTCGGATCCGATGACTTCAAAGAAATCGAAGGAATGGTTTTCAGACGAACTATCCATCGTTTTGATGCCAATGTTTCGGAACCCAACTGTTTGGACGAGTGGTGCGATCGAATCGATGGACGTCAGGCACTCCAAACCATACATCAATTGCAACAGGAGAAGCAGTGCTGCGGATGGGAGTGTCCCAGAGAGTGGATCAGGGCTTCTGGCAAACAATCTGTTCATCAGAACGAGACATTACCGGAATCGTGTTGTTATGGTTTGGCCGACAACTGTTCGATGGCTAACGAAATGCGATTCTCCAGAGGTTGTATTGAATTCGGTCTTCCAATGCGACCAATCATTGATCCGACGCAATACTCAGACCATTGCTTTGGGTTATACCCTCTCTTCAAACTGTTGGCTCTCATCTGCTATGAGTTCAGTTTCAGAAAGATTTTCGATGGAAGCGCTCTTCTATTGAAAATCAATCTATTCTTTTCCCAAAACATTAATATTATTTAAATTGAAATTACTTTTTGACTCAAAATTCATTTCTTTTAAAATTATTTTAATTCAGTTTTTACTCAAATTTTTGTTTTATTTGTTAATAAAATTGAATTAAAACCAAAAATAGTGTCAAATCTTGTGTCGACTAAAAAGTTTTCAAAACATGAGTTTAGAGAAAAACTTCTATAATTTATATGTTTTTCAATAATTGTTAGAATAATTCAAAAGAAAAACTAAATTCTTCTTTAATTAGAAGTTCTGTGGCTTTGAGTGGAAGTCATTTACTGTCAATAATATTGATGTCAAGTATTACTATAATATCTTTGGTCAATCATCACCACTTTTGACCTAATTTTTCAATATTATGTGAATGTCTATAATCGACAGAACTCTTGTGTAACACAACTTGTGTTATCATTTGTGATGATATCGATGAGAGGCTCATTGAGAGCACAGTCAAAACAGCACAGCCTATGTTTACAGTCTAAAAGTGATGGGCGTTCACTCAAGTGCTCATAAATTGGATTCAATTCAGTGAAATGATTGACTTCTTCTCAAATAATAATTGAATTTTTTTTATCAAAATTCTTGTGAATAGAAATCAAATGAGTAAAGAAACCGATGGTTGGATTCGAGTGTTTGAAGTGATTGAACCACAAAAACATCGGAAGGGATTCACTGTTTATAAAGTGATTTCAAGAGTTTTTCACAAGAATTCAATCGAAGGAATCACAGAAATCGTGACATTTAAACGATTTTCAGAATTTAAGAAATTACACAAAAGTCTTCAGACTCTTCACTCTTCGTTACATCTGAAGGGAACCTTTCCTTCGTTTCCAGAAACCAAAGTTTTTGGGAGATTTGATACCGAAGTTATAGAAAGTCGTCGACAATCGGCTCTCGAGTTATTGGAGTTTTCGGGAAAATATCCGCCGCTCTTCACGAGTACTGTTTTCGTTAAGTTCTTCGAGAATTCTGTCACAAACTTTACTACAGTTTCCAAACATCATGTGATCGATAGCCCGGCCAACGAAGACAATCATTTGCCGCAACCATTAGAGCCAAACATCAATTTGAGTGACAATTGGAGTCAAAAAAGTGGTGACAACGGTAGCGATGGTGACAATGGCAGCAGTTTTTACTCGACTCCAATCCATTTAAACGATGATTCGCTTAATCAACAAAATTCAGTCGAAATTAAAAGTGATTTAAAAGAATTCGATCCTTTGATCAAAACAGAGGATAATTCCATTGAATTACCACAAAAGAAAGACTCCGATGATTCTAATGAATGGCTTATATTAGCGATTCAGTCCTGCGATAATGACAACAAAGAACCAGAAGAACTAAATGCCATAATTAGTTATATAAAAGATGACATTCTATTACCGGAACCCTTCGCTGAAACACAAATCGAAGAAACAAATGAAGAATCGATTTTAAAACCCGAAGTATTAGTCAACGAATTCAGTATTACTTGTGATACCACTCATATTCCAGAAGATATTCCAGAAGTTGATGACTCTGTCGTCAAAGAGACTACAAATTCAATTCCGAATTCAAATGGAAATCAATTGAGTGATACGAACGACACTTATTTGTTAGACGCGGCCATTATCTTAAAACAGGCGCAACAGTACGAAGAGAACTGTGAGTGGGAGCCATCCTTTGAGTCTTATAAGTGTGCGGTTGGTATTCTTCTTCAGGGAGTTGTCATCGAAACTGATTCCGAAAAGAAGGCTTCCATCAGAAGAAAGACATTCCAGTATCTGACTCGAGCCGAACAAATATTTGATACTCACTTATCTGAAAACAATTCATTCCAACCGAGTCGTCGGTGGGCTCCCGACAGTCCATTCAAATCTCTGAATGCGTCTTTGCTTCAGAGTTGGTTCGGTTCACCACAAGAATTATCCAAATTCAAAGTCATTGGTCTCTCAAATAAAGTCCAAATCGTAACCGATTTGACGACAAATAATATTTTTGTTATTAAAGTCATTTACAAAACAAATATTTTCAATAATAACAACAATTTGTCGAAACAACTGACCGGCGACTCATTCACGTCGTCGCACAGCATATTTCCAAATGATGTCCCATTTATGGCACAAATTTATAGAATTTTTAAGACTGAATACGCGTTATATCTTCTGCTCGAATACGCAAAAGAGGGTAAACTATGGGATAAAATATCTGCGAAAGTGAGTAATGTGTGCTCTCCCTGTCCTGACTGTATGTTTGAATTCGATGATTCCGAGAGTCAACTGATCGCAAATCACCCCTACAGTGGACGACGAATATCTAGAACTCAATCTGAATGCGGAGCCAATCCTTTTGGTGATAATAATAGAGTTTACGACACAATTAGTGAACAACAAGTCATGAAAAAGAGTGAATCAGTTGAGTCAGTCTCTCCGTCGGAAAGTCTGGCCAGTATTGAGTCTATTGATTACGATATGCCTTCAAAAAGTTATACAACTCTTTGTCAAAGCTATGCATTTTCGCAGCAAAAGAGCACAGAACACACCACTCTCGCCGACTGTCAGTTCAAATACATATCCGATTCCATCGAAAGTATTGATTCCATCAATGATTGCGATTCAAAATCGTTTGTTCCCTACGAGTTGTCAAACAAACAAACCATTAACTCATCATTAAATCGAAACCAAAGACAATCATCGACTGAGAGTTTAGGTATAACCGGACTCTTAGCCAAAGCCAGAGGTATACTCAAGAATGTGGATCAAACACTAAATATTACCAAATATGTGACAAAAGCCTCGAATTTAAGCAAAACCATTGATTTGCGGACATCGAAGTCAGAAATGGTGCTATCATTGAAACAAAATCCTAAGGTTTCAGAAGTGTTCCATCAAATGGATAACGAATATAATTGCGGTTCCAATAGAGTGCCAGTCAGTGAAGAAGAGGCCAAAGTATGGCTCTCGCAGATTGTCCTCTGTTTACAACATTTACACAAATTAGGAATCGTTTACTGCGATCTAAAACCTGACAATTTGTTACTCAATGAAGACAACAATCTCTGCATTTCTTATAAGTGTTTTTGGAACGAATCGCCGATCGATGCCATCGACGAAACGGCCAGAGAGCGACTCTATGTAGCGCCTGAGCTCTTCAAAGCGCAAAAAGTTAATGATCTGTGCGATTGGTGGACATTTGGGGTCTTGGCTTATGAAATGCTCACCGGAAGGGTATATAACAGTATTTTCGAGTTATTCTAATTAAAATCTAATCTTATTTTTATGAAGTCTTTGGTGTCTTATTATCCAAATGGTATCACAACTCATACCTCCATTTTTTATCCGATATTCGTGTCATTGGAGGCAAAAGATCTCATAAATAAAGTACTTTTTTATACATTTTTAAAATAAAGCAAAAATTTATTGATTATCTATTATTTATTGATAGCTATTAGTCCCGAATCCATCTGAAAGACTGGGACGACACGGATCTGAAGAAATAACAACTCATCCATTCTTCGAAGGCATTAATTGGACAAATCGTTGACTTATCATTTGTTTATTACTTTTTAGTCTTTTATTAAATGTTTTTAATTTATATTAAAATTCTTTTCAATAAAATGTTTTCAAAATTATTGGAAAAAATTCAGCAAAAGGTCTGCCAATAGTCGACACTATTTTATGAAATAAAAGAAATGATAACTCAAATGACTAGAAGTTGAGACTAAATGAGTTGATTTGCGAATTAATTGAGACATAAATAGTGAGGAAATAATTTTCTAATTAAAAAAAAGTTATTAAAAATTTCGTAAAATAATTGCAAAACTTAAGAGATTTGAGAAATAATTGCGAAAACACTAAAATTGATATTAAAATGTTTTGAATCATCAATACGTGAGTTAAACTCAAACTCAATGGAAATGAATGAAAAAAAAGTGAAGTAAACAAATGAGTCGACAAAAACCCTAAACACGTATTGCGTAACGCTTTTACTGAGCAATCAATCGCTTGAGAGGGGAGTCACCAGACGTGCGCCGAATAGGCTTTAAATGCCTCAAAACAGTCACAACTCCTCCTCTCAAACATGTGTTTCACTTTCACTTCTTTACTACGACTACACGTGTTGTTGATAGTAATGCGGGGAACGTCTCATCATTTCGTGGCTCACATTTCAAATGTAAACACTCTTTAAAATTCTTGAAATTAAATATCCTTTCATTCATCAAATGACATAAAGCTATCATTTTTATGCAGTTCTTGCGATTTCACACATTATTCTAAGTCATCAATTATCTCATCAGTTATATCAACAATAATATCGATTATTATTATTATTACTATTTTTTAAAATTAATCATAAAATAGTTTTGATGAACACAAGCGAATTAAATGGACATGAATATGGATATGGACACCAACATGAACATGAACATGCACTTTAGCACATATGGTACATACTTTGCCTGATTCTGGAACTAAGAATTGTTTAAAATAATAATTAAAAGATTATTAGACAAAAATTGCGACAAATAAAGAGAGACTCAGTTTTTTTTGTAATAATAAGTTCGTTATTAATGTTATGTAAAACATTCCCTTCACTCAAATGATTGAAATTAATATTTCATTAATCGTTAGAACAAATGTTTTGACGAATATCACAGAAACGTATATATTTACCCAAAAATCAATTATAGATTAATCAATAGTTAATTGTTCTCATTATTTAGTTATAATATATTTATATGAGTTTTATATATAATTTTAGTGATTATTTTAATGTGTATTTCGTAATGAATTTCAAGTATTTGTTTGTATTCCTAATCAACAGAAAAATTGGTCCTAAATATCAAACTATTAGACCATTAGATGAAACACTTTTTATAGAAAAGACTTAAGCATTGAATCGAAAGACAAGTTATGCACAAAAAAAATGGTTAAAACGAATGATTATATGATATTTAAGCGTAAAATTAAAATAAATTCTTGGAATCAAACGATATTCAGAGTCATTATTTACTTTATAATTATATATGAAATTCAATTCTAAAATAATTTGACAATAATTTGATAATAATGTAATCAAAATCACTTTTATATTAATTAAATTGAAAAAACATTTTTTCCAATTAAACGGTATGTTTGAGCCATTAATCGGCAGTTGAATCACACAAAAAGCAATTTAATACCAATTAATATACAATTAGAGCTATAATTAAGTTAAAAACACCCTTTCCTTCAATAGTTGATAAAGTGATTTGTTTTGTTTTTGTCGTATAAATAATCAAAACTATTTCTTATTTAGTTTTTTATATAATTATAATTAATCCCATTATTCCTATTAATACTCATTCGTCTTATTTCGCAAAAAAATGTATTAATTTGTTTAAAATTATTTTTCTTTTTATATCTATTTATGTGAAAGAGTTTTACATATCATATCATTTGCTTTAATTATAACACATTTAAAGATTTAATATCTTTTACTTTAGTTTAGTTTTAGTGCTCTATAAAAATGGGAACAAATGGTGATAAACAAATGGTTTTTGAGAAAATCATTTGAAAACATTTTGACAATTTGTTTGAAAATTATATTCAATTAATAACTTGATATCAATTTGATAGATAACTAATTAAAAGATGTATTCGTTTTGTGTTTTTAGTGTTAATGTAATGCAGAGGCACTCAAACTACAGATCTGTAGATCAGTTCAATGATAAAACAAATGTGTGTCTCATTTGAAGAATTGAAGTCGAGTTTGAATTAGAGTTTTGTCTGGAATTAAGAGAATTGATTTGAATTGAATGGCGAGAGGACTGACTCAACATAAATAATAAGCAATAAACTGAAGACAACCACTTATAGAATATGGTCTTAAAAATAATGTTCTGTTTGTTGACTGATTTCTATTGAGACAAAATGGGGACTGACTTCAGAGTCAGAGAGTCTGATGGCATTCAAAAAAAAATCTGATGGATGTCTTGATTTGAAAAACGATCGCATATTTGTTTAGAATGAGTTTGTGATCGAAATATGTGTCAAACAAATAACGGGAAAGACTTTGGGATTTGAAAAAAGGATTGTTGTATATAATGCTATGGATGTTATATCGACAGAAAATAATGATATAATTTATAAAATGCTTTTTTGATTCAGTTTTTTCTTAAATAAACAATTGCTTTGACTATCAATTCAGTGATCAATTGATTTGTTTTTCTCATTAAAAATTGGTTTTAATTGAATGTAAATAACGTTTTTCTTCAATTATTATCGGAAGCTATCGTTTGAATCATTAATTGAGTCATTATTTAAGCCTAAAAATTATATTTTCCTAAATCTTATTCTTAATTAAATTCTTTTCAGATTTGATAATAAACTAAATAAGAGGCGAAAACTGAGATAATATAACAATTTTTAAATACATTTAAATATTTATATAATATATTAGAAGATTTGAAGAGCAATAAGAGGTAAAGGCGTTAAGAGTTGTTAAGAGATAGTGGTCTGCAAATAGTGAGACAATTAGGAGAAAAGCGAACAAATTCTAAATACAATTAATAATTATAACAACAAATTAATCTTAATATTAATTATCTTAAATTGCGTTGACTTAGCCAAACACCAGGACTTAAACAATGAGCCAATCGGGGAATGAAAACCACAAACAGGCACTCGATATAGTGTTAAAAATAAAGCATTCAATCAGTTATTAATTTAATTATATATCATATAATATATAGTTCTGTAAACCATTAGAATAATAGTTAATAATTAATAATAATATTAATAAAGAAAACAAAAAAACATAAGAATTTACTGAAGAAATCTTCACTTGATTTTAAAGGAGAAGCGAATATCGAAAGAAACAAAATAAAAGTTAATGTATGTCCTGATACCTCTTAATTGTGTCTAAAACAAAGATAAATCAAAAATAACTTCATTTTAAATAATAATAATAATTAATAATAATAATAGTATTAATAGTAATAAATGTTAACTAAAGAAATGGTTGTTTTGCGGCAAATAATGAATTAGGATTTGATTCGGATTTTTGTTATGTATTTTAGAAAAACCTATTTTTCAAATACGAATCGATTTCAAGGATCAGTTAAAAAGTCTATTATTATCGCCTTTTGGCCAAATGTCTGGTGTATTGGCTTTTAATCGATAATTAGTTAATAAACGAGAATTTGATGTCATTTGTGGTCTAATAATGTTTTGTGTATTAATGTGTAGTCAATGTCTGAAATGTTGTGGCAATCAATTGAAGTTCTGATATATCACCGAAACAGATAAGTCGTTCCGATTCGTCATAAGAGCTTCGAATCGACTCATCTTAGAGTTAATGTCGAAAAAGGAAAAGAAAATTCTTTTTAAATTATAATAATTCATGGGTTGTTCCCCTTAGCAATGAGAGGAACGACTGTTGTTTTGTGGCATTAGTTTAGATGTGATTGAAATTTGCAAAACAATTGTATTAATGTTTTCTTAAAATTTGAATCCAATCGACAAAAGACGATAACAAATGTGAGAACAGATTCCTTGAACACACGGCACAACTGACGAACCAAATCACTGCCCCTCTTAGCGAAGGACAGTACCCAAAGAGGCGTTTTGTCGGGCGCGCTTTGACTCTTCCTCCTGAATCTGTTGTTCGATCAGGTATTGGGCCGTTGAGACAGCATTTGAGGTGCCGGTGATGGTCACAATGCGATTGCGGGTTCCGGGAACGAAGATTCCCTTTTTCGATATCTGGATGTTGGCGCCCGACAACCGCTGTATTTCTACCAATGACTTCCCTCCGTGACCTAGAATTGCACCGACAATGTTGTCGCCGATCTCCACCTCAATCTTTGCACTGCCTTCTGCCTGATCTGCAGGAGTTGGGCTCTTACGAAGAGCGCTGGGACTATGGAGACCTGTTCCCAAACCAAATGAGTTGTTATTGATAGGCATCGGTGGCGGTCCAGCATTAATGCCAGTTCCTGGTGAGCCTAATGATGGCGATGAGCGACGAAATGGATCGAAAGTAGAGCCGTCAGGCATTTGAAGTCTGTCCTGTCGGCCACCGGTTGGCGAACCAAAGCCTGTGTGACTCATATTCATTCCCGAAATACTGCTCCCAACAGAGCCTACCGGTCCAAACATTCCATTACCACCACTACCGGTAGGTGTTTGAGAAACATTATTACAGGGGTTCTGATCCATACCGGGAACTCCGGTGGCCTGCGATGTATATAAAGTTGCACTTTGTTGAGGATTAACGCCTCCCATTTGAATACCACAGTTGTTTGTTGGCGTTCCTGCCATTCCCATACTTAAACCACTAATCATAGGCGCACCATTCACTGAGTTAAACATACCGCCTAACCCTAAACCGAGTCCTAACATTCCATAATTGGCCAAAGTATTCATTGCCGAACATATTTCAGAGACGGCGTCTTCATTATAACCACAACTTCTCAACATTGCGCGCAGGCTTTCAATCATTTGGGCCGGATTTCCAGATGAGACAGTGGCCGGACTCAGACCAACACTACTGAACTGCATAACACCTCCGGGTGTGCCCGTATTTTGAGGACTATTGAAGCTATTGGTCAGCGTAGGGCTCAGACTATTTAGACTTCCGTTTGAACTATAACTGGGATTACTATTAGTGACCGCAGAGTTGCCACCACTCGAACTGCCGGCATTTGCATACGGAGAGCCGGTAGGGTTGAAATTGGCCACCGGACCCGTAACATCAGCATAACTCACATTTAGACAACTGCCGCTCTGCGGGTCCTCAACTATTTTGGCGATAATCATTGCACAGGCCTTCTTATTGTTGTCTATCTCTCCGATCACAGTAATGCAGCGCTCAGCCAATGCGTGATCCCTTGACTTTTGTGATATCTGGACGTAAGCGCCGGAGTCTTCTTTTATTTGTTTTATAAAACTACCCCCTTTTCCGATAATCATACCGGCGGTGCTGTTAGGAACCAGTATTTTAACCTAAAAGTGCATAAATTACCAGAACTTAGAGAATAGCATCGAATGGGAGCAACCATTTTCTTACCTGTTTTTCTCGCTCCGCCGGCTGTTTGTGATCAAAATCGATGGCAATCTTGGCGTTTGGGTCGGGTTTCTCTTTGATCTTTTCCATTATGAATTCGTGTATTCGTAGGACACCGTCAACACTGCCAGAAATGAGACAAACTCTTTCAGTAGTGCCTGTAATTCAATACAAATAATCGATTCATTAATTTGAGTCATATTTTCAATAAACAAATTAATTGTGAAATTATTATCAAAATAACAAATAATTCAAAGAATATAAAGGATTGGAATCAATACAAACCCGGATAGAAGTCGTTAGCCTTAGACATCTTGACCCTCGCATTTGTATCCTTTTGTAATTGAGCTATAGTTTCACCGCCTTTGCCAATGATGGCGCCGGCGGCCACTGCAGGCACCAGTATCTTAAAGTGATAACTCTGTCCATTATTTCCGGCTAAATGTAAATAAATAATTTATTTCTATTAAAATCCATTTTAAACAAACAATTAGTTATATAATTGGATTGAATTTCTATAAAATAAGTGATTCATTTTCAGAACTGCTATTTGATGTCATAAAACTGTAGTGAAGGTCATGTCCTGTCATAAGAGACTAATTTATAGCTCAAGTATTTTGTATGAATTAAAAGTGAAAAACATATCAATTATATGCAGTGAAGACATACTTCAAAAGACTATAGTCTGGACATTGAATTTAGGGTTAAATAATGAATATATTAGAGGGGAGGGAGGGGGACATACCTGGTTGTTGTGGTGGAGAATAGCTCATTTGCTCAGTACCAAACCAGAGATGCTGTACACCATCTACGAAGAGATATATATATTGATTAGAAGATGAGTGCAAAGTTCAAACCGAATAAATATATTTGAGTACAGTTGGGATCCATTAGATAAGAGTTTGAATGCCATATCATATGGCGAACCGACTGATTGAGTGACTATTTAAATGTCAATATGGCTTACAATACAATACAATACAATAATATAATCAAATTAATTGAGAATAAAAGGCAGTGAATGACAAATGAAAATATGTATAAGAGTTGACAAAAATGAGTCCTACTATCAAAACAGGGCACTACTGATCATTATGGGTTGTACCGAATTAATCACAATGAGGGCACTGTTAAGTCTAAATTATATAACTTCTTAAATGTCTCTTTGGAAACAAATACATATACTGTATATACAGTTAAAAGGCATACAAAATGATTATGTAATACAACGACTGAACAGAACTGAAAGAAAGAGAGGCAGAGAAACAGCAATGAATTGGATATTCAGTGCATTAGTATTACTCAGATTATCGCAAACGCAGTGAAGATAACGAATGCAAACTAATTGCACACAAATATACAGACAATTGGAGGACAACCCAAGCCTTCATTTCTTATAATCATTTCTTACTTGAGTATTAATAGACAGGAAAACAGTGACGGCCGGAGCGGACCAAAGGATAAAATGGATGATATGGTTAGTTGGACTGCAACAACATGTTCACCATTGATGACTGGCTCACGAGCTCAGCATAGATAGCAATGCAATGTTAGCTACAGTACGAGTGTTCGCAAAGCCTACTAAACAAGTCATGTTATGCCAGTGCTATGTCTGTGTTATTCACATAACTGCCAACATTTTCCT
Organism: Minunthozetes semirufus; assembly: GCA_034699985.1. Lineage (NCBI taxonomy): Eukaryota > Metazoa > Arthropoda > Arachnida > Sarcoptiformes > Punctoribatidae > Minunthozetes > Minunthozetes semirufus. Next base: position 15,944 of record JAQIXD010001122.1, read on the forward strand.
CGACAGCCAGAGCTGCAAAACTACTATTTGACTAATACTTGAAAGAGAGGACTGTAAGAGGACTGCATAATAAAAACCCCACAAAAAATTGCTGCGAAAAATATTACATCAAATTATTGTAATTCAAATCAAATACAATCAAAATATAGTTAACGACAATAACAACGAGTTATTGTAATAGTTGTCAAAAGCCGGCACAATATTGTTTTGCAATTACCCTCACACTCAAGGGTTTTCTTCCACTATTCCACTGCCATTAGTCCCCATAACTACTAACCAAACGACAATTTATTCAAAACCAGTGCTAAATAGATTTGAATCATTTTGCAATAGCATTGAATTGATTATTCAAAAATCAAAATTCAGAGGTATTTCCAATCGCTATCAAAGTGTTGACTCTAATAAACCAAATAAGTGTTTATTACAGGAATATCCAAATCTCTACAGATATTGAAATCAAATCAAAAGAGTGATAAGAATTGAATTTCAGACTCAGACTCATCCGAACCATTTACAACATTTACAAATATTTCCAAATTACAATTACAATCCCTATTCAGTAGAATAAGTGAATCAATTAAATCAGTTGGACATCAAATGCGAGAGTTATAAGCGTTTCGATAAATATAAATAAATGGCATTCATTGAAATCAAGGACAGAAAGCAATACAATGTTCATAATTGGCTCTCAATTCACAGCAAATATAAGAAATACTGAATACTAAACAAAATATTATAAAATTTTCTATTCATTCGAAAATATTTATAATTTATTACTGATTTATAACTGAAATATGAATTCGCAAACAAAAATCATCGAAATATTCAAAGCCTTATATTTCAATTCGAAGAATCAGTTTTATGGTTAACATTGAAATGCATTATACGCACAGGCATTCAATTTCTATCAGAGATGTCCACAATATTTGACTCTTAAATGAGGAAAATTCGAGTTTATGTTTATCCTTAGAATTGAAGGAAACTAAGAAATTAAGAAAAACAGCAAAACTTAGTCTTAATTAAACCGGATTTAAACAAAATTAAGTCCTTTTAGTTAATTAGCATTTTATCACATTATTATTGCGAAATCATTTAATTAGAAAATTTAAATCCAAATCAAAGGCTAAAATAATTCCGATCTCAAGATGGAGGGGCCCTCCCATGAAATATTTGTCTGTCTGTTTACCATCGATAAGGACCCCCTCACAGGCATAGAATGTGCTCAACCCTAATGTCAACTTTCAGATCAAATATCAATTGAAAGAGTTTTCGTTCGTAAAGATGAGACTCGATTCGAGAAATTGCATAATAATTAGTATATAACTGATTGAGAGGAGCAGCCAATAGACCAAACCCCTGGAAAATCAATCGGAGTTCAGTTTGACATATAAGGGCTCGAAACAAGAATTGAGAATTTAGTTTTCAATCAGTTTTATTAATTTTGATAATTATTTAGAAAGATGAA
>JAQIXD010001123.1:0-17402 GCA_034699985.1 Minunthozetes semirufus
ACTTGTGTTGAGTAGTATTGACCTCAACGTCAATATGAATATGATATGGAGTTTGCTTTCACTCAATATATCAGTCAATCATTGAATTCTCGTTTAAATTGAGCCAACATTTCACTCAATAGTATTATAATTAGGAAAATGTTATCAAAGAAAGTATGACTTACTCTTCCTCGGGATGAGTCCAACATTTATATAATGTCTTAAAAACTAAATATATTTTAAATTAATTAACAATTAATAGAAGTATTCGATGAAAATCCAAACATTGAATGAGTGGCCGATTCGTCTCAAACAGGGCTCACACATGAGGCCCACTCACAAACAGAGTTACGTCACACTCGAGCACAGGTAACGTCACACCTCTTAATCACCAATAAATAACTTCTTATTTAAGTTGAATGCCGTCAAAGACATGAAGTGACTACTATTGCGAGATGTCTTTGCCTTTGAATCAGTTGAATGCCATTGACTGTAAACAGGGAGCCGTTCGCGCCGTCAGATTCAATGGTTTTTATTACATGTTTTCATGCATTTGAGTCCAATTAATCTTAATTTATTTATCTATTATTGATCTATGGATCAGCTGATGGTGATTACTGTATGACATGTGGTAGCGATAAGAGCCTCAAATTATGGAATCCACAGAAAGGACTTATGCTTAAGACATATAGCGGTCACGGATATGAAGTCATGGATTGTTGCAGTTCTTGCGATAGCAGTCATATCGTGTCTGCGAGTATGGATAAGTGTGTCATCATTTGGGACGTATCCACGGGTCAACCCATTCGTCGGTATAGAGCACACGCCGCTACTGTTAATGCCGTCCGATTTAATGAAGACTCTTCTGTAGTGATTTCGGGATCTGTTGACGGAAGCGTCAAATTGTGGGACTTTAAGAGTAATTCAAAAGAAGCGATTCAAGTGTTAGATGAGGCCAAAGATAGTGTCTCTTCAGTAGCAGTTTCTGACCACCAAATTGTGTCGGCATCTCTGGACTGTGCGGTCAGGACTTACGACATTAGAAAAGGAATAATGAATTGCGACAAAACCAATGGTGAGTCACATCTCAATCCTCAACACTTATTAACTGATTATTAATTTGTCTCAATTGACAGCTCCTGTAAACAGTGTTTGTATGACACGAGACGGTCAGTGCCTTCTTATAAGTTGTCTCAACAGTTCTATCAAATTATTGGACAAATCTAATGGTGAAGTACTGGCGCTGTAAGGACTAACACTTTTCGAGTAAAACAAACAATTGTTTAATTCAAATGTATTATAGATATAGCGGTCACTCCAATAGTAAATATCGGATCGACAGTTGTCTCATTGCAAACGATTCTATAGTACTGTCCGGTTCTGAAGATGGAACTGTCTATTGTTGGGATCTCATAGAGGTTTGTCTTTAATATAATTATGTGATTCACTATTACTATAAGTCTATAACTATTATCTAAATTGCAGTCAAATATTTGCGGCAAAATAAGTCACGTCAACCACCGAGTAGTTCATTCCCTGAGCGCACATCCGACAACTAATTATCTTTTGACGGCATCCGAGACTAAAATATATTTTTGGTCGAATGAAAGTCCAGAAAAAGAGACCGAATTATAAAAATACATTTCATTTATTTATTAAAGTATTAAATAAGAAGAACGAGTGGTTAACTCAGTTCAAAGCCGGCGCCAGAATCGATGGCATATTTGAGTTTTTGCTTCATTGTCTTCAAGTCTTCTATTTCTGGTAACTTTAAGAGGTTCATACACGTGGAAGCGGTGGGCAATCGATTGGCCTCTCGGCCCGCGTTTTGTATACAAAAGGCGGGGAATAAGTCTTTGAAACCAAGTAATGGAGGTCTCGAACAACTGGTCACGAATTTAAGTAATTTTCTTCTCTCGTTTTCATCAAATTGTTGGACAACTTTCCAGAAGATGTCAATTATTTTATGGTCCTTATGATAGCCGCCCCCATAATTTGTGTATTTCTTCAAGTCTTCGATGTCTATAGCAGTGGGAGCGCCGGATATCAAGATTTGCAATTCTCGCGGATCAAACATTCGAAGCCAATCAAGAGAACCGTCCAAAACATCTGCCAGACCTGACTTGAAGGCCGCGCATTGCGATCGTATCTTTGAATCGAATAATAAATAATTGAATTAAAAGAAATTTTATTAAAAATAAAGACCTGTTTATTGAGTCTATAATCTGCCATCAAATGAATGTATTCGATTCTATTCTGAGCGGTGACCGGAATTTTAGAGCCGTTTGGCTTCAGTTCTATTACTTGAGTCGTCCCTAAATCACTATTAATTACTGTGAAGTCAAGTCCTAACTCAGAGACGTCCCCCTCATAGCTCTTAAGAAATATTAAGTTTTTATACATAAGTGGATCGAGTGATGCCAAGTGATGGATCTCAATATCAGATCCCGAATGACGCGCCAATAGTTTTGCCAAAAAGAATGGCGCAAACGGCAACTCAACCAACATATTCTCATAAATGGCTTTCCCTAACATTCTTCCGATGAAATAATAGTGTTTTACGTAATTCTCGACAATTAAAGAGACGGAAGGGTTTGGATAAAGAAGACTATCACTCGTTGAGCGAAAAAAACCTCGATTTGGATCGAATGCTGTTTTGAGAACTTCAGAGAGGAATTCCCTAAAAATGCCGCCGCCGTCGATACCAACTTCATCGACACCAATGGCTGAAACCAACTGCACTCTAAGGGATTGCTTTAAATTTGGCTCATTTTCTGGCGACAACTTCTCGAACGCGTCTTCATATATATAGTTCCTTCTGATCACTATTTGAATGGTATTCCCCATAACGTTGAAAGTATTGGGATCTCCTCTCTGTTGGGTTCTGTCAATAGCTATAAGAGTTTGAAGTATTTTGAAGCGATCGAGAAATGAGACGACAAAAGGAATTTCCTGAAGAATCGTAACATTTCTGACTTCTGATGTGGAGAGAGGGGGCCCGTGTTCTTCGAGCTCTTCTCTGGTCAAATGTCTCAAACCCATGAATTCCCTATACATGGATCGTCTCTGTCTTATTCCAACCCTGAAATTTGTTGGCCGTTCCACAGGGATAGAGACCTGTTTACTAATCCAATGGTCGGGCGGACAGAACTGACGTCTGGAGTCTCGGGCGTGTAATTGACGCAAAAGTTTGACACAAGACTGAAACAATTTCATCCAATGACGCGTTACATCCTTGTGCTCATCATAACTGGTTTGATGATCGCTTGTATTTACGCTTTTGAAAGCGCTCTGATAGTCTTGTCTGACAGGGGGTCGAGTGTCGACATACGCCAACTCCACTAAACCAACGCAAACATCTCTAAGTGTGGATCCCATTGAAGCCAATTCTGGAAGAGTGAAAGGCATCGTTGAAAAGGTCGAGACATCATTTGACTCAAAACCGGAGTCGACGTCGCGATAGAACTCTACGTCATCTAAAGTTGGAAACAAATAACTGAAGAGCGCACAGAATAGTGTCAATTGCGGTAAAATTTGATGCCATTGAACGGCAGCCAATGGAAGCCCTCGAGAGAGAATGTAAAGCAGAGATGTCGGCGAACCGAACACAGATGGAGTCGACACTGAAGTTATGTATTTCCAAAGAAGACGTAAAAACTGTGATTTGAAGGCCAGAGTATACAACAAACTGATTGAATGTATAATAATATTATAAATAAATTATTATATAATTTAAATAAAATTCAATTCAAATACCGGTACTGATTGACTGCCAATGGATGAGAAGATAAAAGGGAGTGACATAAACACGACAATGAAATCAAATTTTGCGATTCTGTCATCAATTGTTGGCTCTCTATAACTCCTGTTATTAGTGAGACGTGAGTCGATTCGTTAAGAAGTCCTATTAGTTCGACAATAAGAGAGTCGGTTACAGCAGAATCAGGTCCTGAGTTGTGATTTGTTTCCATCGGCTCATTGTCTTCTCCATCAGAATCAGAACTAATCGTTGAATTTGTTTCTGAAAGACTTAAGGAAAGGGATCGCAGAATATGTAAGTATTTTATAGTGTATTTCGTATCCATTTGTGAGGTCTGAACGCCAATCAATTTAAGCACAGAATAGAAGAGCCATATATTTGGCTCTAAACTCAGTTTTATATTTTGTTGACTATATTCCGGTAAAAGACAATCAATTAAATAGTGGGCTCTTATGGTGTCCTTCGAATCAGTGGTTAAATGAATTAAAACAAAGTTTTTGATTTGAGGGCTGAGCGGACCCCTAAGTGTCTCACTTAGAAAACACTTAAAAATATTATTAGAAATCTTATCGTTATTATCTTTAATTGATTTCAACGGTCGAAGAATTAGATCCAAAAGAGTAGCGGCTAAAGGTGTGGCAGCTTTGGATGTGCTTTCATAGGGTTCGGGTGTTTTGCTTTCCATAATATTTCGCATTTGTTTAAAGTATTTCCGAGAAATTAAAAAATTCCAAATCGATGTCAAAACGAAATCAATTTTATGTATTTCTCTTATTATTTGATACGTTTGTGGACAGGTATACACTTCCAGTATTCTCAATGGTATTGCTATCGAAGTATTTTGACTGACAGTAGACTCCAAATGAGTTATATTGAAGTTAAGAATGCATTTGATTCGATATAACCAGTGATTGCTGTCATTAATCACTTTTATTGCGATTCTGTCCCTCTCTTTAACTATCTGTTGACTCAACCAATTCTGAAGATAAACCAAATGTTAAGAATTTTATTTGAATACCAAAAGTAGATGTCTCTCACGAGTCTATGTGCGTCCTTTTCTACCGAATAAAAGATAATAAACTTATGGACCAATTGTTCGGTGATATCGAGTGCTGGCGTTTCGTTGTTTTTCTTCATTTTGTCGACGATTTCATCGAATTCTTTGCGAAATCTGGAATACTATCAAACAATTGATTAATTAAATGAAATTCAAATAATAATGAAATACTTGTCGTTTTCGTATAAGACATCCCCTAACAAATGATTGAATAATTATCGAGCAGTTAGTCCTTCGCCTCAATTCCTGTATTAAAAACATTTCACATCATTTGTAAAATACATTTGTCCGATGGTTTCCATACCTCCCGGTGTCGTCTCTCCTGAGCCGCTCTCTCCAAGAGTTGTCGTCTTTGAGTCTTCGGTAAATTTGTTAATAAACAAATTATAATTAATTTGAATGAATGCTTACATCTTTGTGAGCGCCGCCCAAACTCTGTTGTGGTCTTCTTCTGAAATCTCCGTCAAAATAATTAAACATTTTATTTGTTTTATTTAAACTCAATTCAAAGCAAATTAAAAGTGTATTCAAAACAACAAAACTATTGAATCATTCGTTCATTTGTTTTGCAATTCATTCAAATGACTGACGAAATCATTCGTTAAATAAATACGTTTTCTGACAATTAGTGAACCCTTTTTCAAAAACTCAATGTTTTACTCGATTTCATATTCATTAAGAAAACTTTTCTCCGAATCTTTATTTTAATTATTAATTATTGTGATCAACAAATTTAATAAATTAATTACAATACATATATATAATTACACTTTCATGTCATTGAAGAACTTGATATAAACATTTCAATCTGAAACTTAAACTGATGTTTTTGAAAAACAATACGAAAGGACAGACTATTTTATTAAATCATCTAAACAAGATTATCAAGATGTTCTATTTTTATTATTTCACTTGAGGCTCAATTTTTATAATTTTTAAATAAAACAAAATTTGGAGTTCAAGCAAAAGAAGTTTATTGCGTACAGAATACTATCGATTGTTTACTTAAATGACATTCAATACAATATCGGTTTATATGAAATGTTTTCGTAAGGAATACAAAGTACTGCAGAATATGATTCTGATGTGATTCTAATGATGTTTTTCCAATTAATTGTTTTGTTTAAATATATTTTCATAAATTGATAAACTATTGCACTCTTATTGAGTTTAGAGGTTTCAGGTTTAGAGATATTGTGGTAGAAGTCCTTCTTATAATAGACTTCGATCCCTTTCCAAAGGCTTCAAAATACTCTTTCAAAATTAAAAAAATGTCCGAATTTTTGAATAAAACTTAATTGTTTGATCACTTAATCACTTAAACTAATGATGGGGTCAATAATATGTTAAATATTGTATTAAATAAGAAATAAAAAGTTTAATAGTGAAGCCGTTTATTGTGGGGTCGAGAATAACTTTATTTATAATTTCATTAACATTAGTAAAAATACATTAAAACACTGTTTATAATTAAATGGCGGAAATTCCGGAGGGCGGAAAGTCCGGCTGAAGAGCGGATAGTCCGGGCAAAGGCCGGATTGTCTGGTGTGAGTTGTGACAAAACTGTGTCGACAAGTGTTCACTTTGAGCACAGAATAACAACTGATTGCTGAGCTATGGATGTGTAGAGATTTTATACTGGAGTTTATTACAGGTAATTAAGGTCAAGAGAAAGTGAAAGTGGGTCCTATTGAGGTCAGGGAAAATTCCAGCAATTAGTTCTAAGAAAATGGTTAGGAATAGAATTCTTTGTTCCAAGAATTACTATTCGCTTCAATAGTTTGAAAAAATGATTTTCTTTGATTTTAGTTATAGAGAAAGCACTAAAAATACCTGATTCTGAAGGATATATTCATTAGAGTCTATTGATGTATACCTGCAAAGTGTATGCCTTTCAGGTGTGCCTATCAGTGATGAAAATATATGAATTGAATACTTTGTTTTGAATAAAGAAATGTCAATAAATTTTCGACAAATCTTAAGATAATCGATGAATGAAATCAATTGCCGGAAATGTCACTTTTTAACAGAATCTCATTGAAACTTTTAATTATACTAGGTAAATTCTATTTATTAATTCATTCATCAAAAAACTAACTTTGTTGGGCGTTGTCTTCAATAATTTCACTAATTGTTTTGTACTTTCAGTGAATTTAAGACAATTTAAGTGTCAATACTATGGACAGGATGTGATCGCTATAGAGAGACAACTTTGTAATATTCCGCAAACATTTCACGGCGAGTGGTTTTCCAGAGAACACGGAGAGAATGTCTTCACAACTATCTCTTCGGACTCACTATCAAATCGTGGCCAATGTGTTCAAATGCACCGAACAAATAATGATAATTACACTCTAGTTCTGAGACAAGGGTTTGAAATATAATTGTTTTATCGATTTATTCAAAGTTTTATTTAAACTTTTGTTTTGACAGAAATTGTTATCATTGCGTTCGTCTCATTATCCGAACCCTTAATGTTCTCGAAAAGATTGAAAGTAAGTCTTTATTAGAAATTCATTCGACTAATCCTTGTTATGATGTATAGCCGGATGCGTTAATTTAAATTATGGCGAAAGTCCTTCCATTCAAAGCATTTGCAAAGTTTTGGACTTCAATCAAGAAATGATTACTTTGTTTTGTAAGCGTTTCTATCATTTGATTATATATTCAATAATTAACTAATATTTATGTCTAAAATAGCGACCAATCCTTCCGGAAAGAATTGTCGGTCCAGTTTGGAAGGCGTTTGGAAATTTGGTTACCAAAACAGGTATAAATTCACAGGAGAGTGCACTCATCCCGAGGCCAACATCACCGCCTGTCAAATACCTGGTAAGAGAAGATATAAGAAAATATTTGCCAAAAATTTAAAATAATATTTACTATTGAATGACAGGAACTCAGTTTTTTAATGTCAATCAACAATTCATAATGAATTACCGAAAATGTCCAGGAATGCAAGACACAGAAGATGCAGAGGTTCAATTTAAATGCTTAGGGGACTGGTATGTCGGCAAAAACCACTATTTTGCTGTCGTTAACTCAAGAGAATCACGAATTGAAGAGAAATATCGATGTTTTGTAAGATTTCAATACAATTTTTGAAATTTATTTGAAAACTAATATTATTTTGAAACAGTTAGCCAACAGAGACGACGACATATTCCTCTCCGTCTCAATAACTGCTGAATGCAATACTTTGCGATCACCACAAGAAGGACCCGAAAGATTGCGTTTGTTTCCAGTTAAGACTGAAACAGTACCCGCAAAGTGCACACTTCCACAGAACTTCACCGGTATTTGGATAAATACCGCTAATTTTGACGCAGAAGTATCGATAAACTCAACTTATATGGTGGAGAAGTGGAGACCCGACACCGGGAGACTTAAACAAGAAATATATGTCTGTCAAGAAAGACGTGGCACCAGATTCGTTATGGCCAGACTCGGAATCAATGGATGGTATTCTTGTTTTACAATAATATATAAAATATTGAATATTTTTATTGAATTGAAGTCAAAAGGATTACGTTTGCTTTGATTTTGTTCCGCGACATCACAATATCATTCGCTATCGAAAGGGACAGCCAATGATTATCGATACCTTTGCCACTGTTTGTGCCTGGAATATGTTCAACGATGACCAGGAATGGAAATACGATCTTATGATTAGTAATTATTCTTATTAAATATTACTCATTAATTAACATTTTTAAAAATATAACAGCAAAGAACCCAATCTCTATCAAATGTCCCGTCGCCGGCAAATTCCGTTTTCAACAAACAGGTGATATTCCATTTGAAACTCGTATAAGAGGAGGAGTGACTCAAATTCCGAGACCTAATGTCTACTGCAAAGAAAATATATCTGACTTTTCTGTCTGTGACGCCGACAAGAAAATCATTGAAATTGACGCCAATTACTGCATATCTGTCGACCATTTTGGACGACCCGTCGATATATACAGCGAACCTGACTATCAAATGCAATGCATTGGCTTTTGGAAAGAAAATCTCAAATCTTATTTAATAACTTATGACCCGTTGGATGCTTACAGCAAATATCGCTGTTGGGTATACCAAAGGGCTGACCTTAACATCATTCTCATGTCATTATCTGTCGGTGCCTTTTGTCATATAAAGCAAGACGTGAGGAGTGGTCTATCCGGAGAAGGGGCACAAATTGCACTCTCTATGTCTGAATATGAGAGGGAACGTATGTATTCTCATATAATTGAAACAATTTCTCAATTATTACTATTAATTTGTTAATTCTTTATCAGATGATGACTGTCCCATGTATTTTGATGACGGTTCCAACCCATATATAGAAGCTGTGGATCAGGTAACAGTACTCAAAGCTGTCAGCGCCGCAGATCTCAATGCAATTAGAAAATCAATTCTATTATTCCTCACATTTTTGATCACATTTTACAATCAAATCTCACTTTAGTTCTCTAAAGTCATCACATTTTTTACAAACAATTATTAATAATTAATAAAAACTCAATTTTTATAACTTTTTTATTGAATAAAATTATTTTTAGAAAAAAGAATAAAATTTAGTTAATGTCACTCATCATCCCTCCTCATCCCTCTTCATCCCTCTTCATCCCTCCACATCCGAACTCAACTTCTGACTCACTTTTTCATTGGCATTCACTTTAAGTCTATTTTTAGACAACTCTTCAATTGAAATGATAAACAAAACAAAAAAAGGGATAATTGAAACAATAATTAAATAATTTTTTAGTTTAAAGCAAAATCTTATTCTAAAGTCTGTCTAAATGAATGACTGTAAGTATTGGTGGAAATACAAACCAAAGTCCTGTACATCACAACAATTATTAGATTTGTTGAGAGAACCATCGAATGGAGAATTCATTTATCCAATCGATTCTTATAGTGAAGTATTTGACCACATATTCATTGGCGACGAGTAATGACAACAGTTACTACTCTTAAGTAAATAAGTTATTCTTTGATTCTTTAAAATTCAGATCATTTGCTAGAAATGTGGAACTTCTGAAATCACTTGACATAAGACATGTCCTGAACGCTGCGTTTGGAACTGATGTATCCCTCAATTTAGTGAACACTTCGGAAGAGTTGTACTCCGAACACAATATTTCATTTTTAGGGATCGAATCAATAGATTTAATGAGCTTTGATTTATACAAGTTTTTCGAGAAATCGTCACAATTTATAGAAAATTCATTAAAAGTCGGGGGTAAGTGAGGGTAAGTCGGGGTATAAAAAATAAAATCCATTTTTATTAATAAACAAATAATAAGAATATTTTTAAGTCTTTCTTATCATAAGTAAATATTTTTCAGGAAATGTTTTGGTTCACTGCAAAGAAGGGATATCTCGTTCGGCAACTCTTGTGTTATCTTATTTAATGATAAAAAAGAGGTTTTCCGCACCCGAAGCTATTCGAGTAGTAAGAAGGAAGCGCGAGATTCGTCCAAATGATGGTTTTATCGCACAGTTATGTCTTCTAAATGATAAGCTATTCGATGAAAATTCAGAGAAAGTGACTAAAAATTAGAGGAAATCCAAAAGTAATTTCGAGTTTGACTTCAATTCAGAATTAATTAAAACTTTTAACGAAAAACGAAATAATTTTTTTTTTGCAAAATTCATATCGAAATCAAAAACGAATTTTTAATAAAATAATTAAATCTATGTTTCGTTTGAATAACATTTTAAAGCATTTGATAAACAAATAATTATTAAACATTTGATATAATATTAATATTATCCACTATTTTAAACCATTTAATTAAGTAGTTATCAATTTATTACTTAACAGCAATTCATTACTTATTGTACTCTTATTTTTAAAGTAGTTTTCAATCGATTTATATTTGATTTAAAATATTATAGTTTTCAAGACATATATCTTTCACATCATTTGAAACAACATTTTTATAGTAATTAAATTCAAACAATAAATCATTGGATTCTTAATTGTGTTAAACATTAAAATAAATAATAATTTCCTAAAAATAATTAAAATATAAAAACATTTTATATATAATATATATTTGTATAATAACTGCCAATTCTTTGGACTAGAAATAAAAAAACATATAAAAATAAATCAAAAATAAGACAATTATTGTCCAAAACCAGACATTTTGGTAAAAACTGAACTTAAAATTATTAGGATTCGTGTCTTAGAGTGGGAGAGCTTTTAGACATATAATCCTTGAGGGATATGCCTTAAGTCAGATAAGTTTAGGGTTTAGATGATTTGAGTGATTTAAGTGATCTCTTTTGGAAATTAATAACAAATTCTGTCAATAATTAAACGAAAATTCATTTCAAAAGAAAAGCTTCGGAAAAGTCGGTGAAAATAATGTCTGAATTTTTATGAATATTATTCTCTAAACTATTATATTATTTCTGAATATATTTTCATATATTTTTATATCGAATATATATTTGACACCAATTTTTGGAAATCATATAATTTTTAACTCAAATCAAATCGAATTTCGATGTAATTCTCAATCGATTTGATTATCAATTGTTTAAAATGAAGTCAAAGAATTGAAAGTAGTATTGATTGAGACTAGAAATAGGTATTCACTGCGCTGTCCTTCGAGGAGGGATCGGAGGTCTAACCATTGGTGCGCGAGGAGGAAGAACAGGAGGTGCAGTTGAGGGCAAGCCTTGAACTGATGGAGCGCTATTTGGCCGCTTAGGTACAGGTGGCGGCTCTTCATCAGTCTGTGCATTAGGTGGCGGTGGAGGTGCAGGTGGGAGTGTCAATAGAAATGGCGAAATAGGTTCTTCCACACTATCCTGTGCCAATTCAAATGAATCAACTCTTGGCGGAGGAGGAGGACCATCACTCCCGAAATCTGTTGGAGGCAAAGGAGGCGCAGGCATTGAAGGGGGCGGCAAATCAAAACTCTGATCTTTGTCCCCACTTTCTGTCGATTGGTTATTATTTTTCCAGCCATTAGTTGGCGGAAGTGGTGCCGGTCTTATAGGATGTGGTTTTGATGGTTTATTCACTTCAGAAGTTGACTGAAAAAAATTTTTTTTTTTAAATTAAATCATAAAAAAAGTTTTCAAATAATACTATAAAACGACAATAAAGTGGTTTAAACTCAAAATTATTTACCGAAATATCATTAGAAGAATGCGAAAGAGTCTGATCTCTAGAGCTAACAGCGCTTCGAGGAGGTGGTGGACGACCAGGGGGTGGAGCTATTGGTGCTGAAGGAGGACGAGGTGGGGGTCGTTTCGGAGGTTCATTGGACTCAATGTTATGAAGTGATGAACAGATTTCGGAATCGTCTTCAACAATAAAAACTGAGGGATCAAATGTCGGACCCAATGAATAATCAAGATTTTCAAAGTCATCAGAAGTATTGTCGACTAATGGAATGGTATTATTGATCCCAAGTTTGAGTTCTTCTTCGACGGAATCGATCCAATTCGGAGTTTTTAATCTGATTTCAAATGTTTTGTTTTGAACAGAAATTGTCGATAATTTTGATGCTTTAAGAGCGCACTGTCCGTCACGGAAAGTCACCCGAAGGTTGTCCTCTCCAAAACGGGCTAAAATGATTTCTCCCGCCTCATTGGCCAACCGTTTGAGTATTTGTGTGATAAATCCGTCATCAAAAAGACTGACACAATTGTCTTCTTCGTAATCATTGGCGGTTACGACTACAGTGGCGTCGAGAGGACCCATTTGTTCCAAAACATTACGAAATACATCCGATCTTTTATTAGGATCGACAACAAGTACTTCACATAAGAATTCTGCGATGACTGGTCTGTGGTCTGAAGTTTTCAATTCAGCCCTTCCGTAGTGAACTATTTTTCCGTAATTCAAAGAATTTATGTCTTCTTCATGACTCGTGGGATATCTCTTCTTGAATAATATGCGATCAGTATATGCAGGGACTCGACATTTCTCACTCGTGTCGTAGTCTTCGCTATTAATATCATACTTATAAGTCGGCGGAAAACTGACCTCTCCTTCGATATAATTACGAAATACTTTTCCCTCTTTTTGTTGACATTTGAGTTGATCTGAGGCGAGGAGTGTCTGCCAGTCGCGATCGCGCACCAGTTGTTTGACCTCATCATTCGTCAAATCAATTCTGTAGTTGAAGTCTCCGCACCAAAAGACATAGTCGTGAGAATTCAAAGACCTTCCCATTGGAAACGAGGCTTTTCTTGTGATCTCTGCGTAATCGGCATTCCTTTCATTGAATTGGTTCTGTCCGGCGGCGAAATGCGAACAAACGAAACACAGGGAAGTGTTATACAATAATAAACGAATAGCCACTCCTCCTAAACAAATCAATTAAATAAATGAATACATTCAATATATTCTTGCCTTTATTGCCAGCGGCGCCGCCCAGACCTGTCTTCACCTGATCGATGGCAACGTCTCTGAAATTCAGGAGAATTTGGTTAAAAACAAAAACCAATTAATGACTGATTAATCAAAACCTGATTACTGTCGCATATTTGGGTCTAACAAATAGGAAGAGACAAACGCCCACTAATTGCACAGAAGTAATGAGAACGTAGGGGTCATCTCTTGATATAGTCTTCTGGAGTTCAACCAACCACTCTCTTTGGTTTGTAGTACTGGCGGCCATTATATTACTGGCATTTAAATCAACGATTTCTTGAAAGCCAACGGCAAACAAATCGGGTGCAGACGAGTCGTTGTCATCTAAAGCACTGAGCGATGAGTTCAGCGATAAATCCATAATATTTGGCGGAAAAGAATTCTTTATCTTATTGTCGATCAGCCAATCAGACAACGGATCCGAACGTTTAAAGATAATGCTATTGAAATGTTTGCCTCCGTTGACATTCCAGGTCCCGATCGCAACCTTAATGGTGAGCGGATCACAAAATTCCAAATATCTGTCGCACATCGCTATCAATATATTTGAGGGTAAGTGCAAGTAATGTGTGGCCAACAGAGACCGCGCTCTATCAGAGTTTTCGTTGTTTAGAGGCTTTCCTGTGAGAAGAATATCGATGGCCTCCTGTTTGCTGTTATCTAACAAATTGTTTTGTATGGTTCGCGCAACTGAGAGAGTGCCGTCCCTTAACTTAATTCAATTAAAATAATAAAACAATTATTTATTAAAACTTAATTAAAAAAACAAATTATTTTAAAACAAACTTTAGATTTTCCTTCGAGAGCACCCGTTCCCGTATATATTCTGCTCACTTGATCTCCATTTTGAATCCACATATTTTTAAAAACTTCGTCAAAACGGGACACTATTGTTGTCTTCTGATTGAGACCTAAAGCCTCCAATTGTTGACTTAAAATCTATTTAAAGATTAAAGAATGAAAATAATGCAACAAAATTGGTTAATACAACAGAATGTCACAAATTTTAAGACAATTTCTCAATTTTCTTGCTCTCCATATCAAAAATGAAATTTAAGCAAATATTAGAACAATTAAGTGATTATTATTCAAATAATAAGTAATGGAAAGATCGACAAAAATATATGTCAATGGTTTTGAGTATAAGACAATTGATTAAACATTTATTCTAATTCTGTGGGATATTTAAAACTTAAATGAGAGCACAAACCTCGAGTCCAATAAAAGTTTGGACACGATTTGTTCGGTCCAAACAATCGATACAATTGACCCGAAAAGTACCGCTCTGTTGGTTGTGAACGACTCCATTTTCTTTGTGGAAAAAACGCAAGTCTTTCAAATATTTGTTGATCTGATCCTTAAGAATCTTTAGATTTTCTTCTCTCCCTCTTTGACAGTAGTGGTGATAATCGAATGCGAAATATGGAAAATCTTTAGCGAATGGTGAGCTCTTGTGGTGTGCTTTATACATCTTTCCAATCATAGCTTCTCCTTCTTTACTTCCAACTAAATTAATGAGGACTTGGTTTCCGTATCGGTGACGGATTGACGCCATGTGTCTGTCATAAGCCGGTTGAGAGATTTCACTGCCTCGTGAAAGACGGACCTTATGAGCGCCCACCTGTTCCAATGACCGATAAATATAACCGTAAATATCAGAGCAAATGCAGAGAAAAATATTAAGTGAATCGAAGCAAACCTGGACTCCTGTTTGTTCCCAAAATAGAGGTATTGATCCTCTGGTCATAAGATAAGATGCAATTTTGTCCTCCAAATAAATCACTTGTTCGGTCTCAACAAAGTTGGCCACAAAACCGTTATCATTAGTACCCCTGACGTTGAAACGGGTGCCAACCCTTTCACAACTAAGCCGAGAGATAAGACAAGCCTTGGCCTGAAGGTGTCCCACATATACAGTGCTAATGGAGAGACCACCGCACATGGCTTTGATCAGCCATTTGTTAGTATTGACGCCATATCTTAATAGATGCAAATGAAGCATTCGGTTCCAGAAGAATCGATTATCAGTTTCATAGGTTCTAAAGGATCGTTGAGCGCAAAGAGTCAGATCAAAAGGCATCTGATCCGCAGTATTCGATACCGAGAAATAAAATGTTCCCGAATTCAGAATACGTCGAACCTCTTGAATGCGATCCAAATCTGCGGCGTTATTGCGAAGAGATATGAAGACGGTATCAATGATTCGGAATATTTCTGAAGTGTTAATCTTTCCGATGGAAACACATCCGGAAACCAAAACCAAGTATAAGACATGATTTGTATCTCCTAAGAGAAGATTTTGATGAAATTCAGTTTAAAGAAAATGTCATCAATTGATTCAAAACTAATGTATTTTAGAAAAGATTTATTTCCATTCAATCACTTAAAGGAAGTCTAATGTGAATGGAATACAGGAATACAGGAAAAGAGGGAATGAGAGCAGTGAGGGGTGAATGCATTCAATACTATCAATGCATAGGAATGGCATATTAGGAGTGGGTATAGAGGGATAACAGATGTCTAACTGACAGATGTGATAACAAATATGCAGCTGTTCTGCCCTACCGTTCTGACCATCACTGATCTCATGTCTGGCACTTACCAACTGATAATTGAAGAACACCTAAACATCCGTAAGCGTCGGCGACAGTTGAATACAAATGACGGATAGAATCAGCTTCTGTTGTGCCTTAAGATATAAGACATATATTTTAATTAATATTTAAATAAAGTCTCAAAAAATATCATCAAATAAACACTTATTTAAATTAATACAAAAAATCTTATAAACGCATCAATTGATAGACAAATTAGGAAATTATTTTATTAACTATTAGTCTATTATTGTCACTAATATTGTCACTCAAGTTAACTAACTCTTAACTATAGCTAAATATAGATTACTATCGATTTCAATGAATAGGTGGTCATAAAACTCAAACAAATGAATTAATATAATCTTTTTGTCTTTGATTTAATTAATTAATTAAATTGTTTATATGGCTTTCAATTGCATTAAAGATTTGTGGACTAAAAATCAATTTAAAATTAAAGAATAGTTAATTACTTAATGTTGCGATGGCTTCGGCTTCAAAGAGTAATGATTCGCATTTGTAGTTCTTCTGTTCCAATAGAAGACTATAGACACTGTTGTTATCCAATTTGTGGTAAACCCGGAATGATTTACTCAAAACCATTTCAATCAGTTTTTATCACTTTTCTGAATGAAAGTCTTCATTACTCAAATTAATAGACATTTTACTAGAATTCTACACATTTTTCATTTGTATGAATGAAACAAATGAAACAAAACGGCATTTAATTCATAAAATCATTAAAAATAAACAAAAAATGAGTCAAACGTTGAATTGTGTGTCAAATGAGTGAACTTTGAATGTGTTTATATCTAATGCAGTGATTAGTCTTCACTTCAATGAAAATAAAGTCAATGAATGAATCGAAGCACAGTTCAGACGCTTTCGTATTGTTGTAGAGAACTATGACTTTACAGGAGAGTAGAGATGTGACAAACAGTACTCTATTATAGACTATTATATGTCAAATATATGAAACTATTGAGACTCACACAACTATTTTAAATTAATGATGATCAACATCATTGATCATAAAATATAATTAACTAATTATTTAGACACAAAACAAATTACTATTCTTTCCCTACTTATTAAAGATTAGAGTTTAACATCCATTAGATAAAACATCCATCACTTTATTGTTCCAAATGGTTACCAATTCACAAGATATGACATTTAAAATGATTTAATTATCCTAAAAAAGGGATTCTTTATAAAGTATGTCACTCTAAGCTGGATTGCCGTTGTTTTGATGGGCAGACGACCATCTTTAACAAGAACCCATTTTCAGGCACTTCATTGTATTATTGATAACTTGATGTTAAGTTACAAATTGTTACATAATTATACATTTAATATTGAATTCGTGTTATATTTTTGGGCCTAATTATTGAAATATAACACCTCTTTAATAAGGAATTATCTGAGAATATATTCTTATATAACTTAGCTAGATTAGAAAATAAAATATTTACATATAAAGTACAAGTTAAAGAATTATCCTGCTCTAAATGTGTGCTCTCATGCGTAAATTTTAAAATGCAAACTGAGTTTTTTTGGACATACAATCTGTAGGGAAATGGGATCGACTTTAGTATATGGGCCACATGCATCCCATTTATA
>JAQIXD010001124.1:0-17398 GCA_034699985.1 Minunthozetes semirufus
TCGTTTCATTACTCCATTTACTCCAATGAGAGTTCATTTTTATCTGTTTTCGTCGTTTCAACAAAAAATTCATTGAAAGCAATAATATTAATGAAAGCAAAGAAAATCCATTAAAAGCTTTGAAATCTAAAATTCTGATAATTCATATTGTCGTGTAGGAGACGGTGTTGGGGCCAAACCCAACGGCTGACACCGTTACCTACCTGACTGAACGGTCAAGTATGAGTAGAGCTCCTAGAAGCTTCCAAGGCATTTATCTTTGTTTCACTAGCTTTCGCTGTATAAGGTTATCTGTCATGTAAACAGTAAACATGTTTTTGTATTTTAAGACCCTTATCTAAACAAAGTGACCATTGCTTTGTTTTCTTTTCTATTGTTTTCTATTTAATTTTTTGAATAAATAAAACAAACTTATTATAGATTCCTGACTTTAAATCCTACACTATTATGTAATTCATAAAACAATAGATTTTGTAATTCAAAAGTTATAAAAGAATAAAGTTTTAAATAATTAATAACTTGTGACCGCTCAAAATATGTGCAAGGTAAAACTTGAACAATTTATGGGGGTTTGCAGGTCGTGGACAAGTTTATCGGTAAAACATCGGCTCGGAAGACATCATTTGAGACCAATAAAAGTCAACACAAAATAGTAGAGAAAATTGTATTTTATTGAAGGCTTGAATTGAGTAGTTTAGTGTTCGATACAAGAGAGAGAATTATGCATAAAATCAGAGGCATTATAAGTTGTATAATTGTTGAGTAATCAAAGAGTTGGGCAGGAAATACAGAGGTATTACTGCAGTGTTTCATACATTTAGACTTTGGATATCATAAGAATTGTGTAATAGAGAGGAAAGTATTACAATCATTGAATATTGCAAACAGTATAGGAATTTTGTTTATGATATCGTCTCACTCTCCGGGGTCGAGAAGACTCGGCTCACGCTTGAAGTAGGGTTCGAGTTGTGAGACGTGTATGTTGAATGTAGGGGCGTCTGGATCTAACTGAGAGATTTCGGCGTTAACAGATCCGCGAATTGTAGTCACACGATAAGGTCCTTCATACTTAGGCGTTAGCTTCTTGACATCAGGTCTATTAGAAGGGATTTGAAGTTTGACCGATTTGTAGGACCAATGGTTTGTGCGACTTGTCATTCGCTTCTTTTTTGCGAAGCTTGAATGCGTCTGAGCGCTGTTGTGCCAGTTGGCGGAATTCGGTTACTGAGACGGAGGAGGTTCCAACGTTGTCGTGTCCTAGCATTAGAAAGGAAGCAATAAAACCTATGGTGTCGTGAATCGTATTGTTGTAGTTCCGGACAACGTCTCTGAGAACTGTTCACCATTTGAGTCGGGGTTTGTCTTGTAAAGCGAGGCGTATTCCTTTGACGATCGTACCGTTAACCTTCTCGTTTGCACCGTTTGTCTCTGGATGGTAAGTGGTGGTAAAGGACTGGGAACAGTTGTGAGTCCGTAGGAATCACTTGAGTGCATTGGATCGGAAATTAGTTGCATTGTCTGTCAGTTGGCGTTTGTTTAGTCTGGAAGAGCGGAATATCTCGTCTAAGAAAGAAGAGGCGGCTTGAGCCATGTTAGTGAGCGTTGCTTTAGCCCAAACAAAGCGAGAATTATGATCCAAAAGGACTTGAATATACTTAGCTCTTGTGGTTCGTGCTGAGGAGCCCATAACAAACGTGTCCATAGAAATAAGGTCCATCGGTTGTTCTGGTGTAGGCAGCGGTTGGAGTGGAGCAAAGGTTAGGTGTTGCGTTGGTTCAACCATTTGACAGATGAAATTTTATTAAGAAAGTTGAAGATTGAAAAGAACCACATTTGAATAGTTTGATCCATTCAATTTGAATGGTTGTGAGTTCTACTTAAATAATGCAAAAGACGCACAGCTCTGCATGAAGTAGTATGAATTACCATATATAGTAAGCGAATGTATTTCATACGACATTTGGGATAACATTGAAAACTTTATATTTTTTTGTTAACTTTGAATTTAATTTTAACTATAACTTAATCTTTAAAAGAATTTTAGGTAAAGGGGGTGCAAAGAGGGTAGGTAGTAAGATGGCTACAATATAGCTACAGGAGAATCCTTCTATTATACACTACACTATTATTGCAATGTAAAAGTATAGATAAAATTTCGAATTTGCATAATAATGAAGCACATATTCTAGAGTGCATATTTAACGTGTTGCTAGTGAATTTAGAAGTTCCATTCTTATTCCTAAAGTATCATTGATTAGGAATTTATTATGAATTTGACTAAAATTATTGGCAACCAATTGTAAATAAGTGGGTATTTACTCACCTTTTGTCCAGATTTAGTCATTTATTCATACTAATGTTGATGAATGCATCTTTCAATTCACGTTCTCAAAAGATTAATTTACCCCTCCGGTAGGCCATGAAGAATTACCCATACGTCCATATGAGTGAAAGAATTAGATTCAGCATGTAAAATTAGCGAGAATAAAACAAGAATGAATTTCCTAGCTCAAAGAAAGGTCCTATCATAATTACTGAATCATAATCGAATTTTATCATCTAAATACTTTTTTGATTACAAAGTGATAGTTCAACATAATAGGACAATTTGTCAAAAAATGCAAAGATTTTATAAATAAATTTTCGAATTTTCATAATAATGATGCACATATTCTAGGGTGCATTTTTAACGTGTTGCTAGTGAATTTAGAAGTTTCGTTCTTATTCCTAAAGTAACATTGATAAGGAATTTATTACAATTTTGACTTAAATTATTGGCAACCAATATTTAATACTAAATCATAATCGAATTTTATCATCTAAATACTTTTTTGATTACAAAGTGATAGTTCAACATAATAGGACAATTTGTCAAACAATGCAAAGATTTTATAAATAAAATTTTCATAATAATGAAGCACATATTCTAGGGTGCATATTTAACGTGTTTTTAGTGAATTTAGAAGTTTCGCTCTTATTCCTAATGTAACATGGATTAGGAATTTATCACGAAATTGATTTAAATTAATTTGAACTGGCAACCAATATCGATATTTCTAAGTAACTTTTGGTTGACAGATTGAAATTTATTATAAAATATAATATTGATGTGACCACTTTCGGGCCAACATGTGACCGGAATAGTAATCGTAAAGAGTTTTACGTCTAATATCTCGTTAAGCCGTTTGTCGGTCAAAGACACAGACAAACGACAATTAAATCAGACGGCAGTCGTTGATATGCGTCTAGTAATCGTTACTCTCTGCTCTGATTCGGTGAATACCGGTCAGAGTCGGCCAAAAGATAATGAATTCGTTCAAAAGTTAGCGAAAGAAAACGTTTATTAAAATGAAATTAAATTACAGTCGAAATGAACGTTAAGACGATAGAGAAAGTACTGACAATTGGGCGACGATTAGGTCACGCTTTTATAGCCTTTGGTGGCTTTTTTGGCGCCAAACCGTCTAATCTAACGGTTTCTTAGGCGGGAGTGTGTTATAGCCGTGCAGTGAACGGAATAGCACGAAAACTATTGGTTAGTTTTGGCGGAAAAGTCGTTAATAAAATTTAAAGTAATTTGAATCCAATGATAAACAAATGAAAGTATTAAATAGAGATTAGTTTCGATTACAATACGAAAAATTGACTAAAATTTAGACAAATATATCGAATATTAAGCGTTTGAAGCGATGGTTATCTCACTGTAATAGTGTAGGGATCATTCGTGCGACCTCTGCCAGCAAAGGCCCATAGCTAGGTCATATGCCATCAGACGGTCAACTACCTTAACTATTGGCGGGCGCGTTAAAAAGATAATTTTGGGTTTAGGCACAAAATGGAATGCAACCGTTGATTTATTAATATCTTGGGTTCTCTAACATTGGGTTTGGCTAAGACTTGTCGCTCTTCAGTCGAGCTCATTATCACCATTCAGAGACCCGTCTATCACAAGTTCCCAAATTCATTTTTAATGTGTAGACCACAAAGAGTTCATACTTAAAGTTAAGTATTGCTCCACACAGGTGTAAGGAAATGAGACATTCCAACTCATCTACTACCAAAAGAACCGCTTATATAAATCCATTAATAGATAACGCTATTTGTTTATACGTTATTCTCCTTGTTGATCATGTTGGCGATTATCAAAACTTTTAACATAGTCTATTTTGAAGCGTATTTTGAGTTTTATTAGTTTCATAGGTTTTAATAATTTTCATAAATTAGTTCAAATAGTTCAAATTTCTTAAACTTTGATGATTTCTCAAAATTATGACCGAAAAATAAGACAATGATTGCCAAATAATTCATATCACTTGAGTTCTCACGAAAACTGATCATTACATCATCAGATGAGGAGCTAATCAATAGGTACGGCATTAAGAGTAAGCAGTTTTGGCTAACATTTTATGACTATTTGTCACAAATTCAATGTTAACGGAAACGGCTTTCACTATAAAAAGACAGACATTTAACTCATTATTTCTCACTCTTTTTGTATAACTTTTGGCATACATATTACTCAATAAAAGTAAGACTTATTTGATTGACGTTACTATCTTTTGAAGGAGGGTAACCCCGGTTGAAGGGGGAAAAACCCCAGTTGAAAGGGGGGCTTGGCACTCCCACCTTCCCAATATTTTAAAACAAAGTTTGTGATGAAATGCTCAATAAAGTTGTAATCGGCTTTCAACCCATTCTATAACTATATCCACCTTTCTTTTCAGCTCAATCTATGTCTTTAAATCTCAGATTAATATTATATAAAATGTTTGAAAAAGATTTATTTGGTTTGAATTTTGCTAATTTGTTGAATAAATGTGTGATAAACTAGAATTAATGTAAGACAAGAAACAACTAAATCGGGTCCTAATTTGTTATGAAATAAATATCGGTTTAAGATATGACAGCCATTACTCTAGTGTTTTGGGAAAACCCATAAATATTTGACTACAAAAGAGTAAACCCTTTTAATTGAAATGCAATACAAAAAGTCATTGTTTTTCGCGACGTTTTTGTTGATATAAAACGCGACAAAAACTATTGATTTGTGAAAATTGATATCAATTTTGATTAAAACAACTTTTGAACCACAAATTAATTGGTAAAAGAAGTCAAGAGATAGACATCTATTAAGAAGATAAAAATGGACGAAAACGATGCGGCCATTGAGTTGAAGGACTTTATGGATTGTTTGAAAGAGGAAAATAATAAACTTATGGATCAGTTGGGTTTCGCACAAAAATGTATGAAATTGTTTGAAGACTACCGAAAATGTTTGATCGGATTCGCCAACAGTTGTGTTTGTGAACACAATTTCCAAAACCAGATGATATTCAACCGATTGGAACATAATTACAGATTGATTGTCGACGAAGACATGAAAAACTCGGCTATTATTCCAGAAAATTCAATAAATATTTCATTCAATAAACAGCAAAAAGTTTCCGAAACTAATCCTAAGAAAAATGAATCCATTGGTGATAACACAGAGAAAGAAACCACAAATCAATCAAATGAAGACATTTCTGGTAATTCACTTCTTTATAAAAAGTTTTTCATTTGATTTAAAGATTAATCCAATTCTTAGATAACGTATTGTCAAACAAATTGAGTGAAAGACTAAACAAATCTAAAGACAGAAAAGATTATCGACTCTTGTATTTGAAGAACAAAATGAGTGACAGTTGTGAACACTTTCGATGCAATTGGTTTAAATGCGAAGAGATTTTTGCCACAGAAACCAGTCTTTCACAGCATATTAGATGCGAACACTTCCGAGTCTTACAATATTCTGATGATTTACTTCTTGATTACGAAGAACCACAAGAAATGATTATCAAATGCGAGCCCGAAGTTAAACCATCAAAACCTTTACCACAAATTCGACTCAAACCTAAACGAGTTTTAGAAGAATATATCTGCGAATGGATTGGATGTGAACTCGAGTTTAAAACTGAATCAGAGCTCAGAAGACATGAGAATTCAGTCCACAATAAGCCTAAGCAAAGCTCTACCCCTAAAATACCTCGATTTGCAGGACTTAAACCTCTGACTATTCATACTTTAGATTTAGACATTACTCAAGACATGACTCAAACAGAGAGACCTTTTAAATGTGATTTATGTGACAAAAGCTATACCCGAAAGGATAGCCTTAAATACCATTTAAGTGGTGAACACAAGACAGGAGAGAGTTCCGGAAAAATGTATTTTTGCGATCACTGCGAATATCAGTCAAAAAATAACAGTCATATGAAGAGACATATCCTCCGCCGACACACAAATGAAAGGCCCTATAAATGTGATTTAGGGGACTGTCATCCAGATATAAAATGTTTCGCAACATTAGATCAGTTAAGATCTCATCAGTTGAATATACATCCGAACCAAATATTTTAATATATTTTATGTATTTTTCCCAATATTTCAATCATTATTTGAATTCAAAGTTATCTCTTCTTTTGAGGAATATTCTGAACTCTACTCTAATAATAGTTTAAATTAAATTAAAATATAATTGAATTCAAAATAATTTTTATTTAAAAATAAAATCTGAAAAACATTTTCGATAAAAACGAGATTTAAATCATATATTAATAAAATTTTGAGAATTTACTTCTTCGGGCTCTGGGTTTGTCCGCCAGATTTCGGGTTGTTGGGGTTCATCTGGTTGCCATGATTGTCCAAATCGGCTTTGTCTCCAGTGCCCTTATAGCCAGATTGATGTCCTGGACCACTTGGTTTGTGGTCAGGATTGCACTGATTAGTGCGATTGGCGTCAGAGGCAGACTTATTCTTGTCTGAGTTCATACTGAAAACAAATTTCAATAATTAATTGAAGACTATTTTGAGTAAATAATTATAATTACTTGAAATTGATTTGATTTGCGAACAATTTAATAATAATTCAATTAGTTTTAACAGTGGTTTGAATACTGTGTGAGTCTTATGCAAATCAGTGCCGACTTTTATACTTTTAGTAGAAGTAATTTGCATTACAGTCATAGCAATTGAAATAATCAAGTAAATCATGTAAATGTATCATCAAGTGAATTGTACATTGAACAGTACACGTACGCTAACTAATGCCTGATTCGCTATTTTCGTAATTCTTAATCAAACAAAACATCCTGCGAAAGAATATTCTATTTCTTTGCTCTTATCATAATACCAACATGATACTTCCCTGTACTAACAAGCAAGGAATAGCAGGATAGGTGTATGGCTTAAAGTATGCATTTCAGTACTAAAGATAAGAATTTTCGCTCAATTAGAGAGAGATCTAGAAATAAAATTCTTGAAGAATATGACTGTATTTGTGAGTAGACGTGATCTCACTCTTAGTTACCTAAATATATTATCTAATTTTGCGGACAATTTTCAAATAAATATTTTCAGTGATTAATAGCGAGAAGATCTAATAATTTCAATAAATGATGAAATATTTATCTATCAATTACTAGAAAGTGTATAAGATATTGGAAGGTCTGGTTTTGATTCTATTTTTATGTTTGAAAACTAATTATTTCACATAATTTTAATTATAACAGAAATACTAATTTAAATTTATATCATTTGAAATATAAACCTGCAAAGAAGTGACTCAAAATTTGTCAAAAATAAATTCTTGGGAAAAGATTATTGAATTTTATCTTTTTATAAGTTTTTTTGTTTTAATGAAAAATATAATAAATTAATTACTTTCGGGTATTTTAGAGACTATTTCTGTGATTTTAAATTTATATTTAAGACATTTATTTGGTTTTGTCTTACGAATGAAATATTCAAAATCCAATGATTCCAATAAATAGCAAATACAAATTCATTAATCTTGTTAATCTTGAAGGCAAAAAGTAGTCCACAACTCCAAGAATGAAAAATTCATTAATTATTCACTTATGGATATTCGGGTCAATTTTTTCTCTTCAAACTTAGGGATTGATAGCATAATCAATAGCTGTCCTATTCTATCCTGTCCTGTGCTGGCTATCTTTGGTTAATTTCAATCAAAACTTGAAACAATAAACGAATAAATCAATTGGCATTTTGGCAAAAATGTCCATGTTTACATTATGTTATTTCAAAGGAATTAGAAGTTAATCAAAAACAACGGATTAGTCATTGAAAACAATCAGATCTAATTACTCCCAAAACAATTGAATTGAAAACACAGGCTAAGCAAACAACTTATTCATCAGGATAAATTGTCATCCTGAAATATTGATTTTAGAAAAGTCTAGAAAAAATCTGATAATAAAATGACGTTTTTTCTAGCGGTACGTCAATGAGTCGCCAATTATTTAAAATCTTTTGAATAATTAATTAAGAAATTCAAATGTTTTTGAAAACAAATTCTTGAGATATATTTGTTTTTATAAATAATTTTGATTTAAATAAAATATATTTCTGTTTATAAGAAGTCTAATGTCTGGCGACTTATATCAAAAGTCTTTTTAAGATCCAAAATAATTTTTTTATTTAATTTAATGAATATTTTATCAATTTCTGAGAATTAAATAATAATTTATTACTTTTTAATCAAAGAATTTAAGTTAAAATCTCATATAATTGATACAAAAGATAAAATTATTTAGAATTCAATGTATTTTATGAATGACTGTTAATTTATTTAATTAGAAAAACAAATTATCTTTCAACTTTATTTCTTTTTATTCATAAATTTCAAGATAAGTTATATAAGAAGAGAGAAGAGATGAGCAGACACTTCAAGCCTTTAGGGAAGGGATGGGCCAACAAGTCTTTTCTAACAACTGGTTCTTTTTATTGAATGAATAAAAACTACAATAAAAAGTGGCTAAAACTTTGATTTTCACGGACTATCAACGGATAAAATAAATATAACCAAGTAATAAATATTTTTATACCAATTATTCAGTTTGGAATTCATATAAACCATGATTACATTATGTTTGACTGAATTAAATAAATTTCATAATTATTTTTCAGATTTTCAGCAACAAAAAAATACTATAAATTAAAAGTATTAATAAAATGTAATATAAATCCGCTATAAATCTAACAGGTTTTAGAAATTGAACATCTTAAAGTAAGACATCCTTATAAATTATCTTCAAATATTAATTTTAATTAATAAAACTTCAAAAAGATTATTAATACTGGAAGAATTGGTATAGAAGAGGTGGTCATTGAAAACGTTATGGAAAACGTTATAACGGTTTTGAGATAATTTATGTTTCGGGCGTCTATTGAATGCGATAAAAACGGGAACCAATAAAATACACTAATTTTGAATAATAATTCGAAACAAAGACCAAATGGTAACGAATTTTTGATATTCTAGTCAGCAGTAAGTGGTATGGGATTCATATTATCAGAAAAATTGTCAATAATTCATAAATTACTTTTTTATCGGAAAATTTTGTGAATTGACTCTCAATTGACGAAATGCTCATCAAATAAATACTTGAGTTATCAGTTGTAAAGGTTTTGCTTTTAAGATTACTCTCAGATCATTCAACAATAATAAGAGTTCCTTATTGGCGATCACACGATAAGATTTAATTCACTCATTCATTAGCTATTAGTAAATCTTAAGTAATCAGAATTTCATTCTAATTGTCGCTATTTATAGCTAAATAATTGCTAAATAATCAATCAATTGAAAGATAAATCATTAAATTTAACCACTTTTTCAACGAATTTTCTGAGAAAGAATGATAACATCAGAGCTCACTCTGACTGATATTCCGTCTCGACGTTCCCTAAGCCTTGACTTTGAATGTGGTTATCAATGATTAATAACAAAAAGAGAATGACATGAGGGGGGCATATACTGGCTATTGGAGGTGTTATTCTGTGATAAAGAATTAGTACTTTTGTTGAATTATTGGCGAATAATTCTGTATTTTATTGCCTCACAGATAATGCAATAATAATTTGATGAAAGTTTTCGGTTGTGAATCATATATCCGGTAAATAATGATCGGTTCGTTGGAAACCCTTTCAACGGAAGCAGATTTTCAGAACCTCTATAATTATGACCAGTCGTCCAAAGTCTGAAAGGGTTGGAGCCGTCTGTTTTCCATATCCTCGATAGACGTAATCAAATGTTAATTAAACAAAAAATTCATATTAAATGTGTTTTAATTCAAATTAAAAATGCATTTTGTGTGCAATATCTCATTCAATGTTTTTTTTGATCTAAAATTTCTCGATTTTCATTAAATGAGACTAAAGTTCAAAAAAATTCTATAAACTTTTAGAACTAATTATTAGTTAAATATTAATTATTTTTAGTCATTATTTTGTATTACTTAATGATTGTAATAAAGTTAAGGTCTGAAACTCATTAACAGATAGTTGTGAAACGAAATGTATTTTTAATTAAAGTTTTTTTTTCTCAAAGAAATAACACAAAAGAAAAATAAGAAAAATATTCAAAAAAAAAAGGTAAAAATATTTTCTCTGGAATTTCTCCGTGTTTTTGACCGAAAGTTAAATATTTCCAATTTTGACAGTTAGTTGAGTCACACCTCTCTTCTCCAATTGTTCATAAAATAGATTAGATAATATTTATTGAGTTCAACCAATGCACAGGTAGTGTATAATAAATAGACATTTATAACATCTGCGATAAGGTATCAAATTATGATTACTCTTATGTAATGCAATTATTACATACGCAGACTGACTACCTGTGCATACCTTTACACAAATACTTTTCTCGTAGATTAAAGGTATGCATAACTCTTAGCCAATGATAAGACGTTTCTTAAGAAACATAATATTATTTGTTATCAATTAATTCAAAACATTAAACAAGTTTTCACGAAAACGATTGCGATCTTCAGGAGAGAGATATGTTGTCTGCAATGTTTGTCTTAAGTATCTGTACTCTACTCCGGAAACTCTTTGTATCTGCAATTAAACGGTTTCGACAAACTTATGAAACGCCTTCTGATTGTAATTGAATGCATAGAAAAACTTTGGTCGGCATTAATCCGCAAAACCTGTACTCTTTTTCCGCCAAAAATGAATCATTAAATTACTTTTTTGTCTAAAATAAACTGTGTTTTTATCGCTCGAAACTGATTGGAGGACAGGCTCTGAAAAAATATCGCTACGAAGCAGACCAGACGCTGAAAGTTATCTGAAATGAATGTCTGGCCTCAAAAAGTATAAAAAGGCGTAACATTTGGGCAAAAAAGTTATTCGACTTAAAGTTCTGATTTACCGAACAAAAACTTTGTTCTCATTTTCAATAAACCGTTTTATGTAAGTCTTCACACATTTTATTCAGTATTTCAACGCTTTTTTGGATATATTTGTGTAAAAAGTTTATTAACTTTTCGTAACATTTATTTACAGAACGAAACAAATCTGAAATAATGCCGAAACAACAGGAGACTCCCGTCGCTGAACAGACTCAGGCTACTCAGCAGAGCCCAGTCCAGGCCGGAAAGCCGAAGCCCACCGAAGGCCAGAAGTGCTGTGAGAAAGAGCAGTGCACCGAACAAAAAGAGTGCGCTCACGAACACAACGGCGCCGAAAGTCAAAAACAGGCCGAACAGACCCAACAGTCGTAATGTCGGCCAAACTTTTTTTTATAAAAATTAATTTTAGATAAAATTATTGTCTCTTTGTCTCTAAAGTGCACTTATTTTATGTTTAAATGTTTTAAATTATATTAATTTTGATATAAATTCCAATAAATAAATCAATTAATTATCAAAACTCACAAAAAAAGTATTTATTTTTAGTGCGAAAACTATTCGACAAATATTTGGTTTTGTTTTTACTTTTGTTTCAATTCATTGATTGAAATAAACTTCTATTTTATGGGTTTTTCGACAAAAAAGAGATAAAAAATTTAGATTTTAATGGATTTCAGACATATTTTGTCGGAAATATTTCTTTTGAATGACTTTAATGAGTTATTTATATATATTTTTAGTTCAAAATACAGCCAATTATTAGAAGCGATATATTTGTGACTATTTGTGACTATCGGCCCCTAATCTAAGGACAGGTCCTTTTTTATTGTCTGTGATCAGCAATTTTTCTTCTTCAGTAACCGGTTCTGGTATGTGTTTGGTTTTAGGGTCGGGCGGCACGTGATAGTCAGACCATATTTCTTTGAAAGTACCCAAAAAAGGACGGGACTCGTCTACCAAATCGATTACCTGACCCGCGATATATTGATCTTCAATTATATTCTGAATTAATTTCGCAAATTTTTTAAGATCACTATTAGGAGGTACTATAATAGAGTTGGATCTGATTCTGTGGTCCGTTAACTGTTGCGCCAAATCCATCACTTTGTCATCGATTGTATCAAAAGATTCGCCTATTTTTTTGGCGTAAATGTCCTGTTCTTCAAAATACTTGTCATCGTATTTGTCTTGTAATCCAATAATGTTTAGAACACATCCGCGAATACCATATTCATTGATCTCATTATTCTTCATCACTTCCATCGCGTGTTTGGCCACCAAATAACTCGTCAGATAATTATAAGCTATTACCAGATCAAGCATTCAATCATTGATCTCATTATTCTTCGGGAGAAAGACTTACATCTATAGGCGGCGGCGCAGTTGACCACTGCATCACACTTCGGGTATTTATTGAATAAATCAGTTAGAAATCTGTGGTCACTCACATCACCGGTAATGAATGATACGCTCATCTTTTGTTCGACGTCTTCTTCAACCAATGTCTTGTGGTTTATATCTACGGCTAAGATTTTGGATCCATTCAGAGCTAATTTCTGTCTCACGTGAGAACCTAAATCCGAAGCGCTTCCAGTGATTAATGTCGTCAAACCTTTTAGCGATATTTTTCTCAAATTCTGAAATTTAGACATTTTTTGTCTGATTTCTGATAATATTCTTTAAAGACAATTATAAGATAATTTGTTATTAAGTTTATTATTAATTATTTAAACTCCGAATCACTTAATGATTCATTAATTTAAAGATCAAAACAAATGACATGAGGTTTGGTTTGCGTAACGAAAACACATTCAAAGAGACATCTATTGACTCATTTTATTGACAGTTTTGCAGACATTGTTTACTCATTGATTCAAAAATCGATTGAAAACAAAAGTTGTTTTAATTTAATATTTAACTAAATATGGATTACAATACCGATTATAATGAGCCCAAACCACAAGAGGAAGAACAAGAAGATATCAAAATTGATGATAATGTCGACGAACTCTTCGAGCAAAAGATGAAAATGTTGAGAGAAATTGGTTTAACTGACGACCGAATGATGGATAAAATCAATTTAATCAAAGAAATGGAATCAAATCCCTCTAAACCTGTTCCAAAGGGACACCTCAAGAGAAGATATCAAGTTCTTGGCCGACCAGACATGTGGCAACCCGACGAACTCGTTGAGTTTAAAGGAGAAGTAGAAGTAGAGGGTGGCGCTCAAACATTCAAACCCATCAGTGAAAGTGGCCTTAAGTGGTCGCTTCCCATCCAACGCAAGAGAAACGACGACTTTAGTAGAGATCGAGACAGAGATAGAGATCGGGATTCACATAGAAATCACAGGGAAAGGGATAGTGATAGGGATAGAGACAGTCATCGGCCACGAAATGTAAAACCCGAAAACGAATTGTCTGGCGATGGCTTCAGAGATAATAATCGCAACGATTCTGAGTTCAAAAACGGGTCAAACAGTCATTCAAATGAAGCGAATGATAGGAAATACAGTAATTCATTGAATTAATTGATATTTGAATTCTGTTTTAATTAAAACTGATTTAACCACAGATTACAGCGATTGTCAGCCATCGACCTCTGAAAGATCAGAGACCAGAGAAGAGTCCAAAAGAGTCCGCTTTAATCCAAAGGATGAAAAACCTACAAATTTTCACAACTTTTTTGACAAAAAGAAGTCAAAACCAGTGGAGAAGAACTCCGGACCTATTATTACAGATATCGAAGCCTTTATTAAAGACTGTAATAAAAAGGCAGAAAAACCTAAACCTCTTATATTTGATGACATCGACGACTTCATCGAAAGGGCCGAAAAAAGATATGAAGAAATATTTGCTAAATTAGACAAATAATTAGTTAAATCCACTCTTATATCACATAAAGAATTAATTAATTATTTGTCAAAAATTAGTATAAATTGTATTATAATTAAATAATTTGTAAAACATTTCATTAATTAATTAAATTTTTGTAAAAATGTTTTTCAATAAAAAATATGAGAAAATACTTGAATTCAATGAAAGCCCATAACATAGTAAGCAATTTGTTTATCATTCATCATCTGATTGTAATTGAACTCAAATTCCGGAAAATCCCATCTTTTTTATAGTGATTTCAATGAAATAATTGCCTAAAATTTATTCTATTGAAAAGTGAGTCAAAGTTTAGCGCATTCTATGACTTATTCTATGAATTCTATCACTTATTTTGATATCAATTCTAAAATGTATTCGATTTTCCCTTCAATTTCTTTCAATTCATTTGATCTAATAATTTGTGTTTAAAAAAGTTATTATCGAAATAATAATTATAAGATTTAGCCGTAAAAAACTTAAGGATTCTAATATAATGCCAAAAGAGATGAAGAATAAGAAGAGTTGTCGAATATGTTGTTCGAGTGGACAAAAGGAGCAGATGTTGAGTCCGTGTGAATGCAGAGGAACTCTGTCTTACGTCCACTATATGTGTCTCATCCAATGGATAACTGTGTCGAAGAGTGACAAATGCAATGTATGTCTCACTCAATACAACTGCATTCGAGTGATCAGAGCTCTGCCATCGTTTAAGGCATACATTTATTGGATAATCAAAGAGATAGAACCGGAAGTCATTATATATTCGTTTATAGCGAATGTCGTTATCTTTAGTCTTCTCTTGTCTTTGGTTTACTTTTCTTTCCCTCAAATATCATTTGCCGACAAATTTATTGTCTTAACGATAGTGTTGACCATATTCTGTATATTAGGCATCGCTTATATCGTTCCACTGGCTTTGGATGACTATCGCGAGTGGCGTTCAAAACATCCCATTATTTGTATCGAAACAAAACTGAAGCTCAAGAATAAGCGATTAAAACACAAAACAATTAACACTTTTATGTCAGACAACGAATGAGTGACTCATTTAAGTCAAAGAATAAAAACTAATATTAATTCAATTCTTTAGACTTTTATAGACTTTTATAACAAAATATTTATTATTTTTTAATTTTCTTTAAACAAAACTTTATATCAAATGAATTCTGTTTTTACCAAAAGTTTAATTCTGTTTAACAAAAATATTAATTTTATTTCAATTAAAAATAAACTTCAAATTCAATGAAAATATTTGTTTTATATGAATTTAAAGACCAATTAGTTTTTATTTAATTATTCGAATCATTTGAAAATTTCATAGATTTATCAATCATAATTATCTTGGCCAATTTTAAGTTCAATTTTAAGGGCAATCATTACTTTTCTCAAGAATTTTATAAATAATGAAAAAGTCCCTCAAATGTGAAGTTTGTTTACAAATCAAAATATTTTTGGTTTAAAGTCTTGATTTCATTAAATTATAATTTAATCGGATTTTAATTGTTTTTATTTAACATTCTTCTGGATTAAGTGATGTCCAAAACTAATGAATTGTCAATCAAAGTAAGAGATGTTTTTGAAGATTTGAGACAAGAGAATAGACGTCTCTTAAAAGAGTTGATTTTCGCCCAAAAATGCATTAAATTATTAGAAAAATTCAGAACTAATTTGAAGTCATTTAATAATAACTGTAAATGTGATGAAACCATTGAAAACAAACTCAATTTTAATGAATTAGAGACAACTTATAAGTTTATTAAACTTCAATTTGATTCCAATTATGGCATATCTTTCAGTGAATCCAAAACTATTTGCAAAAAAAAGTCAAATGAAAGTAAAATTTCAATTAATAGGAGTGTTAAAGATATACCCAAAAGAATCAGAAGGAAAGACCAGAGAAATAAAAGACTTCGAATCATTGAAATGCAGAGGAAAATCATTCAACAAATAGATCTCAAGAAGAATCAAAATGAGGCCAACAATCCCATTAAAACCTCTAAAAGAGATGACATCAATGATGAAAACAATGGAACAGATGAAAGTGAATCAGATTCCAGTAATAATCACTTCTTTAGAATATGTATTGATT
Organism: Minunthozetes semirufus; assembly: GCA_034699985.1. Classification (NCBI taxonomy): domain Eukaryota; kingdom Metazoa; phylum Arthropoda; class Arachnida; order Sarcoptiformes; family Punctoribatidae; genus Minunthozetes; species Minunthozetes semirufus. The sequence goes on from JAQIXD010001124.1 coordinate 16,161, forward strand.
TTGTTTTTATGTAGAAATCAATCAAATGGTAGAAAATTCTTCAAAACTATTGGAACCGTTTGATTGCATGGAATGTGAGCTGAAGTTTAACAGCAAAAAACGACTCATAGACCACACAAAAACATCTCACAATCAATTGTACGACAATAGGACTGGTATTTGGAAATGCAATCAAAACGAGTGCTCTTTTCAATCGAATCGATTCCGGAATTTAACTCTTCATAAGTTTCATCACTTGGGGAAGAAGCCGTTCCTCTGTGATTGGCCCGGATGTGAGGCCGGATTCTTTCGGTTTGGACTCTAAATAATAATTTATATCTATTTCTAATGGGTTTACTCTTATGTCTAGAAATACACATTTAGTGATACATAAGGGAAGCCATGAGGGCATTAGGAAATACAAATGCGAGTGGCCGTCCTGTGAGCAGACCTTCAGAAGCAAATGCAATCTTAAATATCACTACAATTCACACACCGGGGAAAAGCCTTACAGATGCGAGTGTGAGTTAAACTCCAATTAAACTAATCTTATGTTAAATTAATTTGAATTCCAATTCATTTAAACTGAAAACCAAATACAAAGGGCCGGGTTGTGATGCCAGGTATGTCTTCATTAGATTCTTTCACTTAACATATACTCAAATCAATATTAATTGGATTCGATTTTAATGTTTAGATTTAGTACTCTTTCTTCAAAAACTCGACACAAAGTGGTCCATAGCGTAAACAGTGGATACCTGTGCGATTGGAAAGATTGCGGCAAAAGCTTTAAATTCAAAGGTATGTCATATAAATGAAAGCTATTTATAAAATATAATTAATTTTGAATTAAAGGATCGCTTAATAGACACTACGTTTTGCACGAAAGCGACAAAAATTGTCGAAAAACTATAAAATGTCAATCAATTGGGTGTGAGATCAGATTCTTTAACAAAAAACAAATGACTGATCACTTCAATCAAAATCACCACTAATTACACATAAAATGTTTAAATTATTTATAATTTTATTTAAATTTTATTTAATTTATTTATAAAAAAAAGTTTATTTAATTTCAATAAAATTCAAACAAAAAATTCATTATTTTTGACACAGAATTTAGCACAGAATATGGCACAGAATATGGCACAGAATATGGCACAGAATATGGCACAGAATATGGCATTATTGGAAAGGCTATAACTCTAAGAAGGTGTGAGTATGAAAATAATTGAAATGTAAGTCTAAATACTGAAGAT
>JAQIXD010001125.1:0-17397 GCA_034699985.1 Minunthozetes semirufus
TTTGGTACTTTGAATGAGTGATCAAAACGAGAAAAAGTGAGATTTGGTACTTTGAATGAGTGATGAAAGTGAGAAAATATGCTTATATTAGTATAACCTTTACTCATAGATGACCTTGACAATATTTTTTCTAAGCCAAAGCTTAACTTATGTATTGTGTAACACCTTGTAAGTGAGTTCCTAAAACCGCACTACCATCGGACAGGTCGACCTGTGCAATGCCCGTGGGCTTGGTCTCCCCTGAGTATCCTAGGCGCTGCATCTCTCCGGCGTGATAGCCATCATCGAGTGGTCATAGCACGTGAAGTCTCACTAAGTGTTTTCCCCAAGGACTCCTCCAAGGGAGGTGTTTTGCTAAGGAGTTTTCCTTCTCCACTTTGCTCAAACAAAATGTGCTCCAAAATGCATAAATTTTAATTGTTTTTATTAATCTCACCTCAATATTTGATTGCCACCCACTTCCTGGTGAATAATCGACGATAATATTAATTAATTACTAATTATTTAACTAATTATTCAATTTAAACACAATTAATAAATGAAATCAAATTTCATTCGAATTTTAACTCAAACAATAACAACAATAACTAATTGCGTCGTTATTATTGCTTTCAAAGGTTTAAACCTGACTCATACCTGGGTTTCTGGGTTTTTCCCAATAAAGGTCCTATAAATTACCTATAAGTCATACCTTACAATTTCCTTAAATGCTCATCACGTGACAAGTTTGCTGTCTATATTTTAGAACATTTCAGTGGTTCGCAACTTCCGAGTCATACTATATTTCCTTAAATGCATGTCACGTGACAAGTTGGCTGTCTATAGTAATAGTAACTATAGAGTAGTACTAATACTAATACACTAAGAGAGAAACTAACAGAAACCACTGTTACAGTAGAGCACAGTTACAATTATAGTAACAAAACAATTAGGCCTCAGTCCAGAGATGTGCTCATTTGGAAACGGAAGACCATTCGCTTCATTATAACGTATGAATTAAAGTAGGCGTTTGGCCCCCTCTCTGGCCATACTATTGACACAAAAGCAAAGGTAGAGAAACCCTAATTAAGTCTGGTCTGGAATCCAAGTAAAGCCTAACGAGAAAGTGGTTTCCGCTGTTCGCAGAGCGTGACCTTATGATTACATCAATTTAGCGCTCAAACAGTTTTAACTCCACTCTATTTGTGCCACTCTTTCCAGACCAGAGTCTTTCCAGTCTTAAGACTCAATTCACTCTTCATTTCTAAGCCAATACATACTATCATGATATGGCTCTGGCTGTGGCTCCGACTCGTTAGTCAACAGTTTTATCTTATGAACAGATCTCACTTTTTATTTATTTTTTTACTCTACTTTACTCGAGTAATAAGTGCCGGTTAAAGGATCTTTCTCGTAGATTTGTCTCACCCTTTGCCTCCCTTTCACTCCAATTCTAATCATTCAATGGATTGAATGTAATTATAGTGAAATAGTATTGAGAATAATATAAACCAATTAATGAATTTGTAATCGAGTCTCGTATTGGTCTATAGTTTAGAAATACTGTTATATTTGAGTTGATTTCAAGAATATTAAACAAAGCGTTAAATTAAAGTAATTCTTATTCAGACTAAAAATGACTAAAAATGAAAACCAATTATCAAAATACAGATTCTGTACTCAATTCTGTGAATGAGTTGATTGCAATTCAGACAGTTTTGTCTAATAATTATATAACTGTTCTATTGGGCTGAGTTTCAATCAAATAGAGTCTCAATTAATATGAGAATAATAGACAAAAATATTAGAGTAAATGTTAACCGAAAAGTGCTTCGGAAAGCAGTTTTGCTCTCTTTTAGTATCATTGATATCAATGATATGGTATTGTGTAGGCAGTGCTGCCAATGAGATATGCCTTCAATACAATTGTGACAGAATTGCATTTCAGAAGGACTCTGCGAACGGTGCCGGCACTACAAATTGCATTAGACCCCAATCAGGCGCTCAGCTCCTTATATAGCCAAAGATTGGATGGAGTGTCACTTCTGGTATCATTCACTTTGTTATCAACTTTTGCCTTTCCTTTCATTCCTGTGGATATCAACCGACCCCTACAGCCCCCTTCAGTCCTTATATTTTGTAGATTTAATTGAAAGCGAAGCGAATAATAAGTTAATAAACGATTATTTATGTTTAATAAAAGTCAACAAAAGAGCTCTTTTGCACAGAATATAAATAATTAATTGAATTACATGTGTTTTGGAGACAACACTAATACAACTTTTGCCAAAATGTTGACTCAGATTTCAATTCAATCTAAAAATCAATGAAAACTTATTTCTCTCCTTTTATTGATTGATTAAAATTGTGAAATAAATCTTTTATCTGATGTTATGTCTGACCAATGCTTTTATGGAAGAATTGGAAAACAAAAGTTCAAAGTGAACCTGATTTATGACAAATGCATTGAACGCCAGTTTCGGTACTTTTTTTTGTTGCTATAATTTTAGGAAAGAAATGGTGAAACGGTTCCAATTTTAGTCGAATAATACAAATGAGAGGACAGACGCCTAACGTCAAGTGTTCTCATGTCATACAATTGCTTTGATAAGCGCTGTAATGCAATTAGTCGCTGCAATTGTCCTCTTCATGTCGTGTCCTCTGGCAGTTGGGTGTCGATACTGTGCCGATGCTTAGACCGATGAGTGCGGGCATTCATTATTAGGTTAGTGGCAGACAGTGGTAGACAAAACTTAATTCAAACTTAAGTTAAGGGATTTCGGTCTGAAGGGTGACACCAGTCCTCAAATACTAGAAGCAAAAGCGAAATGTGTGACACTTTCGACAAAAAACATTGTTAGCCAACACTCAAAAAGTTTTGTTTGCCATCGATTCCAACCATAGCTCGAACTCTCATTACTTTATTTGTGATATATTGCAGACGCGTAGCCATACACCCAATCACCACAAATAAACACTAATTTTAAATTAGACCTGAACCAAACCAACCAAAAGCATTCAACAAATGAGCACCACGAAGGGGTACACCATAAATCAGACTCTCAAGTCTGAAAGTCGGAAAAGTATTATTGATTAACACAAAAAGTATAAGAATTTGTTAGGAATTCAATGCATGAAAATAGTGAGTAATCAGTGAAAAGTCAGGAAAAAAAAGGAAAACTTAATTTTCATAAATAAATTATTGCTATTCGACTGAATTTTGGCTCCAATTTGTTATTTGGTGAAATAAAATCATTGAAATCAGTATTCTTTTTTAGTGTGTGTTTTTGGTGGCTTTTTATTGAACGGTACGCCTCTCATCATATTAGTTGTCGCACCGCATAATACACGCGACCCCTGTATTCCTCACTAACGAACCAAATAAAGCCTTTTTTGAAACTTATTGAAAGCTCTGTGAGGTATAAAAATTAATGAGACTCTCAGAGAAGCGCCAGAAGTGCCAATTATTGCAGAGAGAGCACAGTTTTTTTCACTAATGGCATCGTTTGAGACGAGAATCAACGAATTGGACAAATCAAACGCAAATACTTTTTTCTTTATCCAATTCTCTGTCTCTCCCTCTCCATCCCATTCCATTCCACTCTATCCCTCTCTCATTCTGTGCTGTATGAGTTCATTCTATTAATTTGTAACCTTCACTGTTGACAAAATTCTTGTGTCACACCATTGCTAACGATAACAATAAGGAAATCTATTACCTGACAAAAACTTTTTCAGTATAACAGTGTTATAGATTTGACGCCTTATTAAAGAACTCAAAACTTCTAAATCCGATATCTTTTAATTGGAAGTCCTCTCCAAACGCTCCGCTAATAAGTGGGGATAAAAAACTATATTTCATTAGTGAATATGAAATTGAAAAATATAATAACGATTCACTTCATTATATAATGACATGTTTTTTGGCTCTTCGTTATTGATTTAAAAATATTTTCGATGAAATACTAATGAGACTCTCATTCAATAATTGGATGCTTTCATTGAATTGATTTTAATTCTTAATTCTTTAGTGAATATAATTTTGAATATAATTTTGATGACTCAATAAAATTAAGGAAAAACTTGTCTCTCAATTAAAACAAATTTCTATTTGCTTTCAAAGTTTATTCATTACTTTTGGAAGACTTCTATTCAAACAAAAAACTCATTAAAACAATATTTTAAAGAAATCCTAATTTAGTTCTCAATTTTAGAGGAAGTTTTGTCACCAAATCTAACAAAACTTATTTCGACACTATTTTTGTTTCATTATTTATTCGCTCAAATAAAGTATCATTTATTAGCATTTAAATTGAGATAAAGTCAATTCAATTCTCATTAAAACATTTATTATTATTATTATATCCTCTGATTGTTTAAACTAAAGGAAGAGACAAATAAATCAAAAGTTTTAAAATTGAATAAATTAGTGCCGAAAATGTAACACATTATTCTGTGCTCAGGGGACTGACTTAAGGTAATGGAAAATAAGAGAATAATAGAGAAGAAATGTTTGAATTCAATTATTATAATACCTTGTTACGATTGTTGACTCATCTTTGTTCATCATTGTATTGAATGTATAGGTGAAGAGATGTGCATAAACCAATTGAAATGGTATTAATAAATGCAAATAATAAATACTAATAAAAATACTAATAGAAAGTTATTTGAATCTAATATTTATCTTTTTGTGTGACAAATGTGCTAATTATGATAAAAGCATTGAAAACATAACAACATTTATACAGATGTAAAGCGAATCCCAATACCAAATACAACACAACTTATAAGAATTGTTTGAATTCGTCGTTCAATTAACTGATAAAATATATAATAAGAATAACTTTCCTTATATTTACTCAAAACACGAATTCAAGAGAAGTAATAAAATCGAAAACTATTTTTCTTTATTTTGTTAATACATTTAATACACTCTTTCTATATATTCGCTACTTTTTTTATCATCCCTTTAGGGTTGACTTCAATACATAATTGATTGAAAATGTCTATTTTACCAAGATCTTTCGAAGAAAACATAAGTAAGTTTAAATAAAGTAAATGCATTATTTATTAAATATCAATTATAAAAATTGAATAAATGAGATAAATATTTGAAAGGTATTTTTGGATCAATAAAAATATTTGTTTGCCACTGTCTAGTGACTAGACTCTAGTCCATTTTGTATTCAATTCGTCTTGAAACTTTCATTACCTAAAATAAATATTTAAATTCTGATTTATTGTTTTCATTTATTTGACATGCTAGGTTATTTGAATAATGATAGTGCAATCAAATAAACTATTGTTTTGTTGCCAACCCTAGTCTTCATTGATAAGTGAATATAATAACTGTTAGTATAACGAGTTTTTATATTGAAATAAGTTTTGCGATCATTAGAATAAAGCAAATGGTTTAATGCAAACCTTCTTCCATTCGGTTCCATTCTGTGCTGTTCTGTCCTATCATTTATGCTTTTATTAAGATTTCAATATAAGAACGAAAACCGAATAAATAAAGAATATATTGAAGACAATCTATTTTCTAGTATTCCTTTTATCTCATTTCCATCAGAGAGTATCAGTTTTTCTCTTTAATGATAATAAATAGATCACTCATCATCTCTACCATCAACTCAAAGCTCGAGACCACTTCATAAAAATAAGGGAATTCTGCCAGAATAGAAATCAATGAGAAGGCCATCAAATGACAATCTAAAATGTATACAAATTTATACAAACTTTTAAATTGTCAGGGTTAATTTGCTCTGCCATAATAGTACAGATTTAAGATATTGACAATAGACTATAGTACATTGTATTAATTTTCAATTACTTGGTATTTGAAAATTTCAATGAAATATATGGGAAATACAGTAAAATCAATTGATAAATAACCTATCTCAATATCTTATTAACGTGAGACTTGAGATCTCATAAACTAATTATTATAAACTAATTGATTACTAATTAATATAAAGCAAAACATTTTTAACACTTTTAATACTGTAGTGACAATGAGTTTTGAAAGAGTTTACTACTTATGTGAAATAGTTTTTGAGATCACAAGAGTCGCGTTAATAAGATATTGAGATATTGAGAGGTTATTCGTCAATTGATTTTAGTGTTTTGTTATGATAAAACCTTTCTTAATTAATCTCTATTTTACCATAGATTATATTTGTCTTCTAAGAAAACAAGTGATTTATTAAGCATATTCTTATTATTAAATATATTCGTTTCCTTTAAATATTCAATTAATCGAAAAATTGTGTCCAAAAGTGAACCAAAAATTAACTCAATTATTGAGAAATAATTCTTATTATTTGATTACAATACGAATGAAAATAAAATTAACAAAAGTTAAGCCAAACATAATTCAAATGATTATTTGATATGAGGTTAATGTCAAACGAAAAGATAATTCTTATAAAAATACCGAAAATTTTATTATTAATCGCTTAAAGGCTCTGAAAATGATTGAAATGATCCAATAAATTTAAATTAGAAAAAGATATGAATTCAATTTGTCATTTATTTGAACTTTGAATTTAGCCAAACACATATCCTAATAAAAATTAACCTGATACTTATTCAAATAATTTACATAAACAAATTAAAGTATTGAAAAATGGTTGATTAATTCACTGAAATCAATTAAATTTATTGATTATTTCTGAAATAACCATAAATTTTATTTCATTAAAATTCAAATATAATTAATGTTAAAATTTTATTAAACCAATTTAGTTGGCTTATCAAAAGAGCCTAGCTAATTCCAATAAAAGCTTTTGGCAAAAATTGTGTTTGTGTTGACTCAGAGCCATTAAATTACTCCTCAAAGAACTAATATTCAAATAAGTTTTAAATTCAATTTGAAAGTTCTGCCCATTTTTAAGATCAACAGAAAAATATGTTTCAAAATTCAGTTACGAAATAAAAAACTAATATTTTATTTCAAAACAAGTGAAAAATTGATGCAATAGTTTATATGGAGGCAAATAATTTTATTTATTGAGCAAAGCAAGTGAAAATACTTTAATAACCAAGACCACTTCAATCATCATCTCTAACTCACTTATATCAGTCTACCATTCGATTTAATTGAGTAAAGTGAACCTGCATTTCTTAATTTATTGATAGTGATATACATCATGAACATGATCTCGCTTATATTGACTCTTCTTAACTTTATAACCAATTGATATAATGGACTCAATTTGATTGAACATTTTTTTTTTTTGAAAAACACTGAAACAATTTCTTGATAAAAGTTTTATCTGCACAGACCTATCAATAGGAGTAACCAAATATGTTTGTTTTGGTGATTCCAAAGAATAATATGATTAAATAGAGGCACTCAAGTTTTGATGTGGATATTTTTGAATGTCCCTCGTGGTGGTGATCATCACATTTGCCAAAGTATTAATGGACAGAATATCTAAAGTATATCTAAAGTGATCTTTTGCTCACAATTCAAACAGTTTTGCTTCCAATAGAATTTGAGTCGAATTGAGTGCACTTTTTTTATTAAGATTTTTGCTTTTCATAGAAATGATAGCAAATAATCGAATAGAGAGTAATAGTAACAGTAATAGTAATGCCATTTATGTGAAGTGCAGTCGGGTTTCAGTTTACATGAAGACGGTCTCCGACTCCAGAGCGAAGACCAAACCGAATCTGATTTAATGTTAGAATAGGAGTCACATCTCATAACAACCTTTACTTACATCACTTCTATAAAAGCAATTCAAGTATCATTAAGTTTAGTATATGTGTGTCCCCAGAGAGTCAATCACCAGTGCATATATGAAGAGCACAGCATTATTCAGTTTTCATTCAATATGAGATCAACACATTCAACACATTTTACTCATAATTCAAAAATCGGCGACTTTTGAGTCAAATCATACATCAATTCATCAAAAAGAAGTTCCAAAACATTTTATTTATTTATTTTGTCATAAATTTTGAATAGAAAAGTCACCAAGCTCATTTAAAAACAGTCTGTTAAGAGTCATCAAAATAAAGTATAAATATATCACAAAATGAAAAGAACTCTAAGAATATGAGTAAATAAACTTTTTTATTAGATGTAAGTGAATATCATTAAAATTTTAAAACTCAACTAAACATCTACCAACTAAATTAACATGATATAAAATTGAAAAAATAATTGAAAGCTAGTTTTAAATTACAATCACCTTATAATGCATTGATGCAAATAAACACCTAATTTATTCCAATCGTGAATTACTTAAGACTATATCACCGTAAACTAGCAAGCTCATTCATTTATTCTCGTTTATTTGAAATTCAAAGCCATTAAATTTAATATAAAAGTTGATGGAATCAATTCAAATAACTTCTCGAAAAAAATATCTCTTTTGAATTTCAAATCGATTTGTTTTCTCGAATTTTTCAATAAAAACGAATCAAAAACTATTTCTCTAAATCGATAGTCAAATGGATTTTAGAGTAGACATTAGGAATATTCCGTAATATGCCGTCCCCTCAACAAAAAATGTTATTATTGACACTCAATGACATTCAAAGAAGTATTTCCACTGCTTTTTGCATTCAATAAACATGAATAGGAAAACCATTAAATGAATACAATTTATATAATAAAGTAAATACTATTTCTCTCGAAATCAAATATAGATTTTACTCTAATATAAGAACTGATTTAATGTTATTTTTCTTTGTCTTGAAGTCTATAATAAGGAAATAATATATTTTAATCGTTTAACGGAAGACACGCTTAAAGGAAATTCAGAAACAGAAACTAAAGGCTATTAATTACTCAAATAATCGATAATTTTTGCAAAATTTCTTAATTAATTGATTAACAACTCATTGAAAATAATTCAAATCATCGATTATATAATTGATTGTGTAAAATACTCTAGCTAGGATATCAGATAATAAATTAGAACCTATGCGTGCACAAGCTTGGTTATTATAACACCTTATATCAAATCTAATCGCTTAAAATTCACTCTAATTATTGATTTTTTTCTCAAATAAAAATTTCTTTTTGATTTTCATCGATAGCATTGAATAATAACTGATAATTTTAGTGAATATTCTCAGCAAATAAATAGTGATATCATTTTTAAAGTGATTTTTTCGATAATATTATCGATTCGGAAAAATTTCAAAACAATTTCAAAATAGCTTTTAGTCATTACTTTAATTAATTCCTTGAATTAACATATTTTAGATAAACATTTAACGAATTTATTACAAATTAAACCCAGAGATTAGCGGTTTAAATATCTAGATTATAGTTAACTTGGTCAGATAGCTTACAGATGAACGGATAAACACAGGGTTAGAGCAAACGATCTTCAATTAGTGAAGAATTTAGGACCTAAAATGATCTATCATATCTTCTAGTGGTCTTATTAACTTAAATTCTTGGACATCACTGGTTAAAGAATTTATAATGATAATGCAAAAAAGTTAATTTAATATCAATTAATTTTGTTTTTATTTTACACTCAATCCATTAAAATCTCGATCTTAGTTAATATTCTTAAAATTTAAGGTCAAATGAATTAATTAATTAAATAAAAAGAAGACTTAATTACATAAATCAAAAGTTTATTTAATCAAAATAAATGATATTTGTTTAAAAAAGTCTTATTCTTAATTTAAATGCTCATATCGTGGCTTCATTTCTGGGCTATAATTGATTTTGAAATATAGTTTCGATAATTAAAAAGAAAAGGTTTTGAATGTTTTGTGAGAAAATTAATTTTTCTTTTGTTAATTAAATTGAATTCATTCAATTGATTAACGATTTGTGGGTCAAATCTAGTGAACAAAACACCATTTGTTTGATTAAATCTATTGATTTGGAAATTAATTATCAAAATGAAAGACAAATTAATTGAGTTTTGTATAGGAATTCAATTAAAAACATTAGCGAGAGTTCACTCTCTGCTCTGTTTTCCAATTTTTAATCAAAATAACATTGATTATTTTTCACAAAAATTGTTTTTATTATTTTAAGTATATTTTCAATTATTTTTATCATGATATTAAAATTGTATTAACTTAATTCCTATAACCCATAAATCTTGATATATCAGAGATATAATAAATAATCAGACCTTATCACTTCAATTATTTATTCAAGTAGGTTTATTTATTTTGTTTTCTTCTTTATTCCTGGTCTTATTCTTATGACACAGAATCTCAAACTTGTCGCTAATGAACCGTTTTTTCGCTCTGTCACTAACAAGCATGATCAAATTCAGAAATAAACAGTGGTGTTCATTGATTATCTTTTATTTCTATTTGGCAAAGTGTGCTTGCTCATTTTCAATACGAATTTTGGACTCACCCATACAACAATTAGATTAATTTGAGACGAACTGAATCTTAGAGCACTTCTTTGATTAAATCCATTGATTTAGAAATTCATTATCAAAATGTTCGACAAATTAATTAAGTTTTTTTGTGTCGGAATTCAATTAAAACATTAAACTAATAGACAGGGAATGGAATGAATGAATGAGACTAACCATAGATAGCGTGAGATATAGCACTAGTCGTTCATTAGATACACAAAACTACTGGATATCCATTGAAATGATTGAATGGATGGCCTTTCGGGTAATATTCGTTTCTTTTAGTAATTTCATAAGAGATGAGATGAGAGTGAATCCACTTTTGGACTTCTTATATCTAATAGGGAGCCGGTGCTCAAACTGTATATGTGTTATGCTGTGCTCTGTTAGGAGCTGTGCTAATACTTCAATACTTTTAGGTTAGTCTCATATATTTGATTGGAAATGTAACTGAAATTGGTTTTTGCTGTTTTCAGGCGTAACCGTACGCCAGTCCGCTTGTTTGATGTTTGATGATGGCATTCCAATTTCACAATTGCCATCCAGGATACCAAAGCACAGCACACAAGCGCTACCATTCCATGCCTTTTATCATTATTTCCTTTTTCACTCAATCGAGATATAGATTTACTTTACGTTACTTTACGTGTACTTCAAATGAAATGCCATTACTTTTATAGCATCGGATCGTTTTGCCAAAGAGATTGACTGCCCCTAAGATGAAGGCACAAACCCATTGTGTGATTGTGGGACGTATTATATCGAACAGCACAACACATTTGGTTTCTTATTCTACCACTATTTGGTCTTTTACTATATTTGCTGCTAATTATGTCTCAAACGGAACTCTTTTCCACATATTATCCGATTCTGTGTTTATTGCAATTATATATAATTTTTTGATCTAACCTTTAGATTAAAAGTCATTACCCCTAACACCAATCCCTTACCAAATAAACACCAATCAGTTTCGCGAATCAATTCTAACCCTTAATAATTATCGATTACTTCTGTGATTGAGTTGACCATGGTGCATTAACTGCTAATCATTAGTTGCTAATCATAAAAATAAAAATAACTTTCCGATTGCTCACATACCATATTATTATATTTATCTTATTTGTTTTTTCATGATTAATTTGAATTGAATCTAGTCACTTTAATTGATAAAACAATTGAACATTTCAAAGTTGATAAAATTTTAGATAAAATTTCAACATTATTGAATTTATCTATTTATTGTAGTAAACACTTCTGTGGCAAAAAGTTAGTCTTCGAACAATAAATGTAAAAATATCTTGATGCCTTGAAAGATAAATTATTCCGAAATAGACAAGGGAAATCTTCTTAATAGAATCGAAAAACTAACAATAAATTGTAAGAATATCTTGGTTATAATACACAATATTAAACCTTTGAAATATACTTAGAATGCATCAACTTTTCGATATTAAATTCGGAAAATTTTAATAAACAAAAGGACATTGAATGAAAATTCAATGAATTATTAATAGAATTCAATTTGATATGACCTTAGACTTTTTTTTAGTCACAAAACAATTTTGAAAATCTTTTAAGAAAAATTGCTTTTATTTGATATTTATTTCGATATAATATTGTTTTCGTTTGAAAACTCAGATAATCTCTGATTTCTTAAATTCAAATACAAAGAAACAAAACTTTTTTCTCTCACATAAGAGAAAAGTTGTTTTTATATTTCGATAAATAATGGTTTCGATCAGTTTGTTGTTTATTTTAAAACTTTTCTATTAGTAAAAAAGGTTTGAATTTCTCTTTCTCTTTGATCTGACAATAAAATGGTTTTCTTATCAGACAAACAATGTTTGACCAAAAGAGATGAAAAACAACAGATTATTATTATTATTATTCTCTTATAAATTGTTTTTTAAATTAATACTGATTTCAGTCAAAGAATCGAAGAATTCAATGAAATTTTAGTCAATTTTTTGGAATCAAATGCATGGATATGTGATCTGATAAATTGAATAAAAGAGCTTGATAATAATTGGAAATCACTGGAGGAAAAGGGAAAGGAATAAAAGTCTCTAATGTCCTGAAGAAAGTCTTTCGTAAGTAATTTTTATAGTAATTTTAAGGCAAAGAAAAGCCAATATTTATATGTATTGCTCGCAAAGTGAGATTTGAGATCAATTTTGATGAGATTTTACGCGCTATCAGACAAAGTAAATGCCTATTAGTTGGACATTCAGTTGCAATACAATGACTCTTAACCAAAGAATTTTGTTATTTGCGCTCTTTTTTCCGGTTCATAAAGATTTCTCTTCACATTTACTCTACAGACTGAACACAAACCTTTTATTTTCACTCAAATAATATATTAGAAGATAAGCAATAGGTTTGAGTCGGTCTTCCCCTTCACTTTTAATCATTAATTTCCTTTTGATCTTTAAGACAGAGTTTTGTTCAGTTTTTTGATTATATTTATCTAATTTTTTTGATATATTACTCAAAAATACAGAATATTCTTATGTATTCCCAAATAGTTATTATGGAAAAGGAGTGCAAATGTAGAAAAGGGTGCGATTTTTATATGACTTTCTACTGACTTAATGTTTGGTCATTTAGCAATTTTATCGCCTTTTCTATGGGTAGTATTGGCCCAGAAAATTGCCCTAAAGATTGGCGGGTTGTAAATATGTTTCCCTTAATAGGCTAAACATCTATTATTGTAGACTTTATGTTACTTTCCATTAGAATACATATATATTCAGGTAATGCAGATAAAGAGGAAAGTTGTGCTGCAGTAAAGGGCTCTCCATAAAAAAGATAAGCTCTGATGGAAAAGTTTTTCATCACTTTTCACTCACTTTTATCGCAGAATAATTAACGCGATTTCAAACATTTCAGAAATATTTATAAATAAAATCATTCATAAAAAGCCAAATAAATGAAGAAAGAAATGCATAGGAATTGAGGCAATAGAGGACTGAAATCCACTTTTTGTTAAGTAAGACAAATCTTGAGCTTCAGTTCAAATTCTTTCACTTATGGGTTCTTTCTTTTGCTGATCGAGTAATGCATTTGCAAAGTAATAAAGTATAGCACGTATACAGTCTATTGAATCTATACAAATAAGATATATATTTATATACAAGACTCAGTGTATATACTAGTTCTTTGTCTATAAGTCTATATGTGTTTCGATATAAATTGTGTTAAAGTATAATATCGGTCGACAATGAAAAGTACTTATAGGGAATTGAGTAAAGAGGATGCCTCCGATACGGTGGCGCACACGAACACGACTCAGCTCTTTGTATGGTAATTAGGATAATGGCTTCAACCGAACACTTTCCAAATGCAATGCAATTTACTCAACACTACTTATTTTTAACTTAAGGTTTAGGCCCAGAGTTGTTATAGATTTGCATCACATGTGGGTATTGAACAAATAAATGGAAAGATCGTGTCTTTGCTTTCACACCAATGATGCTGTGCACCACTCAGTGCTAGTGCTCTCACAGTCTGTGCTCTCAGCCTGTTGTTCACTTGATTTGTCGACACTATTTTTTTATAAACTGAATACACATTTATTGCTATATTGGATATAACCCTAAAAAATAGGACAGAATTGTATATAAAACGCGGAATCAGTTCACAATAGTTCACAATACAGTTGCAATAGATATCAGTTTCACATTTAGTGAGACTAACACTCGATTGAACAGTGCTTTCATGTTATCCCGTAATGTAAAGACACTGTTAGGTCGACTCTCGGGAGAGATCTCGATATTTGCACTAAAAGCCAGCTTTCATTACAAATGAGAATATTTCAAATTTTTCGCGCATTAATGGCTCAATAAAACACATTTACTATTACTTAATCTATTTTAATGTTTGCCTCAAATATATATCTGAATCGGAATATAATTTAATAATAAAGAAGAACTCCTTTTTGGTAATAAATATTTGATTAAATTTCAAACATAATTGAATCCAAAATTTAATTATAAGAATATCTTGCAAATCGTTAATAATAATTAAAACTAGGATTCCTTCGAAACGATTGCTTAGAAAACAAAAGCAAAAATAATTACATCCAAACTCTAATTATGATAAAAAGTTTGCATTCATTTGTTTCTTTGGGAGAATTATAAGACTAGAGAAAAGTAGACGTTTTTTCGTCTGTTCCCTCTCTGGTAGTGCAATGTCTGTGTTTAACATTAATTAAGTTATACTAATGAACGAGAGTTTTATAGCGGGGCTTAACTGTATAGTCGTTGAGATGAGGCGAAAACACTTCAAAAACTATCGCATTAATGGGTTTACAATTTATTCATTTTACTAATGAGTCGCATAGCGTTCACCAACTTTTTCTTTTCAGCGCTCATTATGTAAATGAAGTCTCTCTGAGTAACTCATAGAGAGATTCATCCAAAAAACTAATGCTCTAAAACAGAGAACCACTCTTAGGGGTAGGCCTTCCTCTCTCTGTGTGAGAGATAGAAACTGTCGAAACACAAATGGAAATACAGTGTAAGGCTTGAGTGCCAGACATTAAATTAAATTAAATTAAACTCGAAAAGTGCATAAAAACCATAAAAGCATTATATATTACACAAGACCTAAAACCAGATTATTCTTGAATTGAATCTAAAATTTTATGAAAAATTATTTACATTTCAAATATATAACTAATATATCACTACTTCGACCAAATTTGTCACAATTTCCTCAAATCAAAGGCGGCTTTTTGAAGCCCTCATAACGCTATGGGAAGGATATAGTGGGTGGTTTTTTCTAGGAGAATTTTTTCAGGTAACAAAATTACTTTTAGAAGTCAGAAATTGATCATTTTATCTTAAATTATATATTTTTTAAAAGTTAAAAATGTAAATAAAATTTACCTCATACTTAAGTTAGTCTAAATCGAGTTTAAATTAACTAAAATACTTAATTTATTGTAGAAATTCCAGATTCAGGAAGAAAACCTATTTTTTCTACCTTTTTTTTCTAACCAGTGCCAAATCTCTATCATAGGGGATTTTCGGAAAATATGTGCCTTGGTAATCCCTTCTTTTTTAGCTAATTTGTGATCCAATCACTAAATTTTAAGATGATTTTTGCCTCTAATCGCAAACTTATCGTAAATTTTAATAAATTAAAGCTTTTAATGTAATCCCAGAAAATTATTTCAGAGAAATAGTGGAGGCGTTCCGACAAATCCCAGGCTTTAACTCAACTCAATGAACATTAACTAATCAAACAGTATATAAAAGATATCACTTTCCCAAAGATCTTGGGATAACTTTTTAAAAATATCACTCAAGAAAGGCGACACTTATTTCTTGAACTCAAGGATGTGCAGACACTCCATCCAACCAAACATAAGGAACTCATCGTTTGTGTTCAACGATAAAATCAATTTCTCAATACAGGGATCAATTGATGAATATCTCTTAATTTTGATCTCATCAGAGTTGGTTCCGGCGATCATAAAAGGTTTACGATATAAAGTTAGTCGGATATGACATCAAAGGAATCTTTTGAAACATTGATACAGATCAATTTGTTTCAAACCAATATATTGAAGTACGATGGAAATGTTTGACCCTGGTGGGAGTGGGGCAAAGTTTAATTCATGACTGTCTTTGTTGAAAAGCGGTGAACGGCTCTGATTTTTCAATTTAAGTAATGAGTGGCAAATAATGTGCAATAAGTACTAAAAGCTATTTCGATAGGATTTCCGATTTCAAAGCAATTTCACTATTTCTTCATCAAATGAGAAGATTTCAAATAACTGACAATTATGGATAATAGTCCACCTTGCTCAATCATTATCTGTCCTCAATCTTGTACCATATACTGCACAATTGTAAATAAAGCATATGAGTTATGCGAATCAATTAAACTGAAAAAATTAGTTCAAAATTATAATGAAATTACAAAATAAGACATAAAATTGCAAATTGTATTCAAAAGTCAAATAAGTCGAGAAAAAATAATTTTATTTCTTTCAATTAAAATCAAATTAAAAGATAAAATATAAACTTGCAAAAAGTATGAGCTTATCGCTAGTCTCATCTTTTTCTGTTTGAAAAACATTTTGATTAAAATTCAATAAAAAGGGAATAGTTTTGAAGTAAATGCGAAACAATAAAAATGAGTCGAGAAATGAATGCAATATTTCTTTAATAAAAAGGTCTTTAAATCCAAAGAAAATTTTTATTTCGCTCTCAGAAGCGAAACAACAAAAAACTCAAAAATTTAATTTCGAGTCAAATGATTGTTATTTGTCGTGTTATTTGAATTCAAGAACAAAATGAAAAACTAATTTCAAAAAGAGTTTTATAATTCGAGATAAGAATGTTTTGAACAAATGTCATGATTTGAGGAAAAATCTAATTTTGATTTTATTCCTCCAAAAAGAACTTTAAGATTAAGTTTAATTATTTTTATCTCAATTCAAACAAACAAAGTTTGATCTGAATTTTTTCCCGAAAATTATTTAATAGCTTTTAATGAAACAGAAAAAATGATGCAAAAAATAAAACACTAAATTACGGCTAATTTGAGTGAATTTAATCACAAAGTAATACATTTTCATCACAAAAATTATAATATATAAGAGATGTCATGTCATTGATTTAATGCTAAAAATGACATAAATTTATTGTTTTTGATCAGAAGATAAGCCTATAATCCATGTCTTCATAGGAGTACAGATTTTAATTAGATTTTATTGATAGAGTATTTTTTGTGAGCAAACATCTGACGCGTACTTATCTCTCAATTTGATCTCATTTTATGTGAACAAAAAATTTTGATTCTCTTTTGAAACTAAAATAACACAAATAGTAGTGAAGAGAACTTTTCGATTGTTTTTCAGTCAATATTTTCGCTGAAAAAACCATTAAATTGAAGGAAAGGAACAAAAGCACAGATGGAGTAAAAACGACAACAAATAACTCCAAATTTTCTGTAATAAATCTGTTTAAACAACTGATAGCACAGAATAACGAGAAGGGAGGAGAGAGAGAGAGAGAGAGAGAGAGAGAGAGAGAGAGAGAGAGAG